>JAXIVD010005603.1:0-2500 GCA_036785275.1 Cancer borealis
GAGAGAGGCAGATAATTTGACAGGAAAAGAACAGTTTGTGAGGAAGATGATTGAGAAGAGTGAGGGGAAAAAATGAGGGGAAACAATGAGGGGAAATAATTGACGGTGGATGAAGAGCCTGTGAGGAAGATAATTAAAGGGGAAATAACTTTTTTAAGGGGGAAAACCACAATAATTTTTCCCCTCAGAATCTAGTAGAAAGGAATGAAAATTATTGACACTATAAGCTGGTTTGGAGTGAGGGAAAGGAGGGGAGAGAGGGGAAGAGGGGAAATTTGGAGGCAAGGGTTCATAAGGAGGAGGAGGAGAGGAGGAGGAGGAGGAGGAGGAGGTGGTTGTGTGATGGTCCTTATCTCTTCCTTCCCCTCGTCAGGAGAATCTCAACTCCCCTCACTCACTCCCCTCTTCTCCTCCTCCTCTTCCTTCTTCCTTCTTCCTCCTTCCTTCTTCCTCCTTCCTTCCTTCCTCCTCCTCTCTTCCTCCTCTCTTCCTCCCTTCCTTCCTTCCTTCCTTCCTTCCTTCCTTCCTTCCTTCCTTCCTTCCTTCCTTCCTTCCTTCCTTCTCCATTCTTCCTTTTATCTCCCTCCTTCATTCCTTCTTCCTCAGTTCCCTCTTCTTTTCTTGTCTAAACTCCTATTCCTCCTCCTCCTCCTCCTCCTCCTCCTCCTCCTCTCTCCTCCTCCTCCTCTTCTTGGAAATATTCGGTTCTGGATAACGAAGTGGGAAGGAAAGGGTGAGAAGAGAATAAGAAGAGAGAGAGAGAGAGAGAGAGAGAGAGAGAGAGAGAGAGAGAGAGAGAGAGAGAGAGAGAGAGAATAAAGGAGGAATAGAAGGACAGAGGGAAAGTGGGTGTACGTGGAGGAAGGAGAGGAAAAAAGAGAGGAAGTGAGGGATATGAAAGGAGGAAAGAGGGGAAGTGAGGGGAGGAAATAGGGAAATAAAGGAGATAAAAAAGGGGGAGAGGGGAAGAAAAGAGGGGAAAAGGAGGGAAAAAAGTAAGGAAGGAAGGGAAAAAAAGAGGGGAGATAAGGGAGGAAAATAAGGCAAGAAAAGAGGGAAAAAAGGGGAAGAAAAGAGGGGAAGGACAGTACAAGCCTTTCTATGAGCTGTTGTGTTTTAAGGTTTAGGTCTGAAGGCATAGTGATGTAAAGCAAACATTCTCTCTCTCTCTCTCTCTCTCTCTCTCCTCTCTTCTCTCTCTCTCTCTCTCTCTCTCTCTCTCTCTCTCTCTCTCTCTCTCTCTCTCTCTCCATAAATCGTCTTTTTATACCTTAATCTCCAATTTTCTTTTATCTTATCTCTCTTATCTTTCTTTCCTTTCCTCTCTTTCTCGTTTTCTTTTCTTTTTTCTTCTTTCTTCTTTTATCTTTCTTTCTTTCTTTTTCTTTTTCTTTTTTTTTCTCTCATTATTCCTTCCTTTCATTTCATTCTCTCTTGACTACCTTTTTCGTGTTGTGTTATTGCTTCCTCTCTCTCTCTCTCTCTCTCTCTCTCTCTCTCTCTCTCTCTCTCTCTCTCTCTCTCTCTCTCTCTCTCTCTCTCTCTCTCTCTCTCTCTCTCTCTCTCTCTCTCTCTCATTTCCTTTATTCTCTCCTTCCCTGCTACATTTTCTCTCTCATTTCTGAATTGTTATCCTCCCACATCATTCTCTCTCTCTCTCTCTCTCTCTCTCTCTCTCTCTCTCTCTCTCTCTCTCTCTCTCTCTCTCTCTCTCTCTCTCTCTCTCTCTCTCTCTCTCTCTCTCTCTCTCACTTACCTGTCCAGCCTCGCCCAGGTAAGTGTGTTGATCAGATGCTAATTAGTCATTCCTTCAACAGGTGTAAGTCTTGTTCAGGTAGAGGCAGTGAGATCCATTTTTTTTTTTTTTTTTTTTTTTTTCATTTTTGGTGTGTATGGCCTTAAAACACACACACACACACACACACATCACACACACATTCACACACACATTCACGTACACACACATTCACACACACACACACACACACACACACACACACACACACACACACACACACACACACACACACACACACATACACACACACACACACACCTGGCTTACCTACCTCTTACCTCGTTGAATTAATTACTGTCACTTCTCTGTGTTTTTTTTATTGTTTTTTTTTTTTGGTAAATGTTTGTTTTTCAGTTATTTATTTATTTATTTATTTATTTTTTTTTTTTGGGTCAATTTTTTTTTAAGTTTTATCAAAGTCTAGAACAAAAAAAAATAAATAATAAACATTGGACGTAAAAAAAAAAAAAATTCACATAACCATTAAAAAAAAAACTCAAAAATAAATAAAATCAAAATCTTCCTGGCCTTCCCTACTTCAAAAAAAAAAAAAAAAAAAAAAAAAAAAAACAACCAACCCTCCTCTTTTTCCCTTCATCTCACTAAACTAATCCAATCAAACGATCCATTTTCTATCATTTTCCCTCCTTGTCTTAATTACCACACACACACACACACACACACACACACACACACACACAC
>JAXIVD010005603.1:7500-10000 GCA_036785275.1 Cancer borealis
TCTCTCTCTCTCTCTCTCTCTCTCTCTCTCTCTCTCTCTCTCTCTCTCTCTCTCTCTCTCTCTCTCTCTCTCTCTCTTCTCTCTCTCTCTCTCTCCACAGACCCACAGGATGTCCCCCACAATCAAGACACCACAGTCCTCCACCTTGTATATATGTGTGTGTATGTGTGTGTGTGTGTGTTCTCCCTTGTAGACACACACACACACACACACACACACACACACACACACACACACACACACACACACACACACACACACACACACACACACACACACACACACACACACATCCTACAAATAATCCATAAATAAAAGATAAAATTACGTTTATTTTGCCTTCCTTCCAAGTTATGGTACAAAAATCTTATACAGTAAAGTAGCTGGCTGGATGCAGAAGAGAGTTACTTACTTACACATTGTTTTTTTTATATGATCAAGCTTATTCAATTGATTAAAAGTGACATCTAATTAGTATTTCCTTACCTAATAGTCTAATGCGTTAATGACTATATATGATCTGTCAGGGAAGTATGAGGGAGAGAATTTGCACAATAATGATGACGTGGGATTATTGTTGGTTTGTCTGTTTTTTTTTACTTGGCAACACTGGGTCATAATTTTTTTTTTTTTTTTCCATTTTGGGATTTTTTTTCCTTCTATTTTTACGTTGTCATTATTTTCCATTGTCCCTCTTCTTCTTTTTTTTTTTGAGTACACACATAGACTTGAAAAAACACTGCGAATAATGAACGGAATGAAATAGAGGATTGATCGAAGACTATTATAATGTTGTGTAATAATCATAATCTGTCGACACGTTATATAGAAAACACATTCATGACTTGACTTGAAAACTTGAAGGAAAAAAAAAAAAATCAATATATATTCATAAATTAATAATGAGTTGACTTGTCCACAATATATTAATTAAGTCCTCGTAGCACAATTACGCAAAAATAATAATAATAAATAAATAAATAAAAGTGCTAGAAATTATCAATCTTTAAAAAGCTAGCAAGATGAGATAAAAAAAAGAAAAAAATGTAAAAAATTCATTTGTACAATTATAGATTTCAACCACAATGACGAGGCTTCTTTAATTAAAACACAGGTAAGGAGGGGTGCCCGCCACACCTGCCCCCCCTCCCCCCCTCCAACACCACATCACCTCAGGGACAACTAAAACATTACACCAAATATCTATCATTCAACACTTCGCATTAACTTGACGGATAAGCCCCGCCCACTCATGCCCCTGCGACAGCCAATCAAAGGCGTTCTCCTTATCAATACTAAATCATACGAGGGAGAGAATCTATACTCCATGACAGCAGACGGAGGCTTAGAAGACAAAGAAAACGGGAGGTCATTAATATAAGGGAAAGAGGAAATGAGGGAGGAGTCAATCCGTCTAGTTAGTCTGAACGGTAAATAGCTTGACACGCGCACACATACACACGCGCGCACACGCACACACACACACACGCTCACTTTGCAGTCTAGGGAGTACAAAACACACACGATCGGCTTTCAAACGGTCGTGTAGTGAATCTTGGGTTTGTTTCCTTATTAATTGTTACTGTTACTGTTACTGTTTCAGGTAACAAGTGTCTCTCGCCTGGTAACAGTTTCACGCAGACTGCACGCACGCAAGGTTAGGAATGATGCTGTCTTGTAAAGGTCATCTCGCTTGTTAAATAGTTAAAAGACGTAAAGATAAATGATAATGTCTAAAAAATGAGGTAAACTGTTGACAAAAACCCCGAAGCTGACTAGAACAGCGTCTTATTTTTACGTTAATGATTTTTTTTTTTTCGCTCAGAGACAAAGAAATTACGAAGTCGAAACAATCTTACTAAAAAAATCATAAAACAAGTTCGTGAAATTACTTCACTTGAATAAATAATAAATTACTCCGAGGTGAAAACGTAGCAATTATCTAACCCAAGTGCGTACACCTGTCCCACACACACACACACACACACACACACACACACACACACACACACACACACACACCTCTTACTAAACTAGTGTCTTTAAGGAAGTGACGTGCTGTGACACCCTCCAGGCACAGTTTCCTAAGGGCGAGAGTGACGCCCAACCAGCTGTCATCTCCTCACCTGCCGGAGCATCACCTTAGGAGTTACCTGTAAACAAAACACACACGAGGGTTTTAGTGCGGCAACAATATAAGGACAGGTAAGTGTGGTAATGACAGGTACAAAAAATAAGAAAAATATACATAAGTGAAAGTTAAGACAATTTTTAAAAAGTTACTTATCTTACAGTATGAAATTAATTATAAACTTGATGAAAATATATGACTTAACACTTTTTATTTTTTTATTTTTTAACGGATAGAAAAGACAAGCATATTCAAAGCTATCCAGGAAAATATAGATAACACAATGCAATACATATTTTCTCGGGATGAACATTGAAAAAAAAAAAAAAATTATATACAATCTCAAAAAAATTATAAAAAAAAAGTAAT
>JAXIVD010005603.1:17500-28184 GCA_036785275.1 Cancer borealis
AGTGTGACGTGTTGTATACAGGTAAACAAAATAAACAAAATAAATAAAATAAACAAGACTATCCCGTAGGTGTTGTGTTATACATGTGTACGTAGTATTATGTGTATGTTTTATGTATGTATGTATGTATGTATGTATGTTCATCCACCACCAAAAAAAAATTATATGTATTCTTCACTAATCTAATAAAAATAATAAATAAATAAATAAAAATATATAAAAAAAAAGTCAATAAATAGATAAAATAATAACAAAATAAATAAATAGATAAAATTATAATAAAAAAAAATAATAGTAATAAAAATAAAAATAAATAAATAGAATAATAAAATATATAAATAAATAAATAAATAAATGAAATAAATAAATAAATAAATAAATAAAAATTCCTCCACCTGTCAATTAGTGTCAGGTGTAGAGGTGAGGGTGGCGTGGCGTTACCTTGAGTTTCCTGTACTGGAGGCGATACATGATGACAGGTGTGTAGCTCTCCGTCTCCCACGTCAAGGTGTAGCCAGTCTTCTCTCCGCCGGCGGGGCTACTGGTGAGGCGGGGCGTCCTTGGCAACCCTGGAGGAGGAGGAGGAGGAGGAGGAGGAGGAGGAGGAGGAGGAGGAAGAAAAAAAAAAAAAAAGTAGAAGAAAAAAGTAGAAGAAAGAAGAAAGAAGAGGAAGAAAAAAAAAAAAAAAAGGAGGACACAAGACGTATTAAAAAAGTAGATCAATACATAAAAACACACACATAAAAAAAAAAAAAACATATATATACCACACACCTGTCCACCAGCACACCTGTCCAACCAACCACCCCTTACCTGTCAGTCTAAGGGAGCTATTGGTGCTTCCTAAATGACTCTCGGCGGTGCAGGTGTACTCCCCAAAGTCGTCCTCCTTCACCTGTTTGATGGCGAGGGTGTGGCGGTGAAGCCCGTCGTGGGAGGTGATGTGACGGTCAGTGTTGATGGTGTGTCCTCCGCGCGACCAGGTGACGGAAGGTGTTGGTCTCCCGTGCACGATACACACTAGCTTGGCGTCGTCGCCTTCCCCTGTGTGTAGGATGGCCTGGGGGACGAGGAGGGGTGAGGAGTGGTGATGTTAGGATTGTTGGTGTTAGGGTTTGGTGAGGTTAGAGATAGGCGATGTTAGAATTTGTGATTTTAGGTTTGGTGATGTTAGAATTTGTGTGATTTTAGGTTTGATGATGTTAGAATTTGTGTGATTTTGGGTAAAGTGATGTTATATTGGTGTTGAGGATTGGTGATGTTAGGATTGGGTGATATTAGAATTTGGGTGATTTTAGAGTTTGGTGATGTTAGGATTTGGTGATTTTGGGTTTGGTGACGTTAGAATTTGGATGATGTTAGGATTGGTGATGTTAGATTGGTGTTGAGGATTGGTGATGTTAGGATTGGTGGTGAAGTTAGGGTTGGTGTTGAGGTTAGGTGATGTTAGGATTGGTGGTGATTTTAGAGGTTAGTTAAAGTTAGGAATTAAATGAAGTTAGGGATGGAGTGAAGTTAATTAGTTAGTGGGGACAGAAGTTGTTGTTATTGTTGTTGTTGTTGTAGTTTTCGTGAAGTTTCATAATACAGCTCAATACAGATTACAGTGAACAATATCAAGCATTAATTATCGTGGTCTAAATACATCATAATCCACACAAACGAATAACTTAAAAACCTTTATTTCTCGCTTCAACAATTGATATTATATTCGTGTTTAATCTTTTCACTCTCCCGGAAACTATTATATATTAAACTTAATTACAAAAGATACATATTTTATCGGTGAATCTACCTGTTGATTTACACGTGAAGGACAGGTGAGATGCAACCATTAGACTTACCTGTAATTTACCTGTCTCTCCTTGAACAGGTAATAAAAAACAGTTAATTTAAGACATTCCTAATTACCTGTCCATTATAATTAGGACAGGTGTGACAGACAGACAGACATAAAAACACTCACACGACTGTTACCTGTCTTTTTTTCTGATCTGACCTCACCTGACCTCACTTAATTAAACACTTAGGTCAAAAAATAACTTCAGGTATTCACAAATAGTTGATTATTCTAACCACGACAGGTGTGTGTATGTGTGTATGTATGTAAAGCAGATGTGAGAGGAAACTAATACACACACATAGACACACACACACACACACACACACACGCACACACACACACACACACACACACACACACACACACACACACACACACACACACACACACACACACACACCTGCAAGCGGGATTTTTTTTTATACTTAATTTTTTCCCCCTTAGCCCGGTACCCTTTTAATGTCAAAAAAAAAAAAAAAAAAAAAAATCTAACACTTCACCTGTTGTTAATTAATTCGTTTTAAGGTGTGCAGGAAGGGTTAATTAACTCACCTGTTCTGTAATGATCTCAGGTGGGTATTTCACCTTGATGGTCATGGACGCGGAAGAAGGTCGTCCCAGCCCATTAGAAGCTGTGCAGATGTAGGTTCCTTCTACATGACGATCCACATCCCCCAGGGTAATGCTCAGCCCCTGGGGAACATATATTTTCACTCCACATTGTAATTCCACCTTTTTTTTTTTTTTTTTTTTTTTTACTTCACGATTTTTTTTCAGTTACAAAATTTTACTTCACTCTCTATTCCACTTTTTTTTTTTTTTTTTACTTCACTTTTTTCTTTTCACTATTACAAAATTTTATTCCACTTTATTCCACTAATTTTTTTCCCACTATTACTAACCTAACTTTTACTCCACTTACAACACTATTTACACTCCACTATAACTATTACTATCAGCCTATTCACTCCACCTCTTTCAAGTCTCTACTCCACTATTTTTCTACTATTACTAACACCATCTACACTTCAGTTCTACCTTCCTAACTTTCTACTACTTTCTACTCCACTTTTCTTTCTACTTTCACCACTTAAATCTACTAATATTTCTGTTTCTCCACTTTTACTAACACCTTCTACTTCCTCCTCTTCCTCCTCCTCCTCCTCCTCCTCCTCCTCCTGAAGAAGTAAAGTTTTCCTAGACCTTCGTTAGTATAAAGTTCAATTTTTTTTTTCTCTCTCAAGTTTATAATCCTCTTCGTTTGTTTGTAATTGTGTGAAAAGGTCATTTGTTTCTAAGATGTAATGCACTTGACTCTCTTTAATTACTCTCTCTCTCTCTCTCTCTCTCTCTCTCTCTCTCTCTCTCTCTCTCTCTCTCTCTCTCTCTCTCTCTCTCTCTCTCTCTCTCTCTCTCTCTCTCCCAATTCTTTTCCTCAATTTATATCTTCCCTTTCCTTTTTCTCTCCTTCCTCCTACATATCTCTCCCCCTCCTTACCTCCCCTTCCTCTTCCTCTTCCTCCTTCTTCCTCTTACAATTCTATCTTTCCTCTTACCTTCCCTGTCTTTTTTTCTCTCTTGATCTCCCAACCCAACCTAACCTAACCTAACCTAACCTAACCTAACCTAACCTTACCTTACCTTACCTAACCTAACCTAACCTAACCTAACCTAACCTAACCTAACCTAACCTAACCTTACCTTACCTTACCTTACCTAACCCGACCTGACCTTACCTAACCTTACCTTACCTTACCTTAACTAACCTTACATTCCCTTCCCTTCCCTTCTTTTCCCTTCCCTCACCTGACCTGACCTGACCTGATCTGACCTTACCTCCTCAGATTGGGCGCCGGAGGGGAGGTGACCTTGTTGTCTGCTCCAGCTAATGGCGGCGGGTGGGTTGCCTTCTGCCCGGCATTCCAAGGTCACGCTGGCACCCTGGACGACATGCTGGACCTCATCACTAACACGACGCACCTGGAAGAAAGAAAGAAAGAAAGAAAGAAAGAAAGAAAGAAAGAAAGAAAGAAAGAAAAAAAAAAAAAAAAAAAAACGTAATTAATGAAGATTAAAAAAAAAGTGAAAAAAAATGCATGTAGTTACGATTTTGATTTATATTTTTTTGTATTGAATTATTTTCGTTTTGGTTTGTGATTGGATTGATTATTTAACACCTGTGAAAAAAAAGTATATAAAAAAAAAAATAAATAAATAAATAAAATAAATAAATAAAGTACTGAATTGTTATGGAAATTGGTTTGAATTATGTCGTTGTTATGATTTTCTTTGTTTATTTATTTGTTTTGTTTGTGATTTATTGTTTTTCCTCCTCCTCCTCCTCCTCTTCCTCCCTCTCCTCCTCCTCCTCCTCCTCCTCCTCCTCCTCCTCCTCCTCCTCCTCCTCCTCCTCCTCCTCCTCCTCCTCTTTCTTTTCTTTCTCTTCATTCACATTTTCTTTCTCTTTCTACTTCGTTTCCTTCTCTTTCCCCTTCCTCCATTTCTCCTTCTTCCTTTTTCCTTCTCCACCTTCTCATCTTTCTCTCCTCCTCCTCCTCCTCTTTTTCTCCTTCATTCTTTACCTCCAGTCCACTGCCTTTCATCCCTCAATCCACGCCTTTGTCAACCTAAGTAACTCTCTCTCTCTCTCTCTCTCTCTCTCTCTCTCTCTCTCTCTCTCTCTCTCTCTCTCTCTCTCTCTCTCTCTCTCTCTCTCTCTCTCTCTCTCTCTCTCTCTCTCTCTCTCTCTCTTTTCCCTAATCTTCCTTATCCTTTCTCACTTCCATACATAAGCCAAAGTAACCACACGCACACACACACACACACATACACACACACACACACACACACACACACACACACACACACACACACTCTCTCTCTCAATCACCCTTCCCTTCCCCCTTTCCTCCCCCTTCACCCTTTCCTCCCCCAACACCTCCCCTTCTTCCCCCAACACCTCCCCTTCTTCCCCCTTTCCTCCCCTTCCCCCTCCCCCTTCCTCCCCTTCCCATCACCCTTCACCTCCCCTCTTCCTTCCCTTCCCCTTTCCTCCCACAACACCTCTCTTTCCCTCCTTTCCCCCTCCTCCCTTCCTCCCCCTACCCCCTTACCTTGGCGGGGTACTGCACGTCTAAGGTGTGGGTGATCTCCATAGTAGTAGATGAAGCTTCAATCCGACACACGTAGCTGCCTGCGTGGCTCCTCCTCACATCGTTAAGCTTAAAAAAGTTTCCCTCCTTGGTCAGTTTCATGTTCTGTTTTACCTGTGGAGGAGAAGGTGGAGATGAGGTGAGTGGTGGAGGTGAGTGGAGGTAAGTGGAGGAGGAGGAGGTGAGGTGGTGATGATGAAAGGGAGGTTACAGGTGGGATTCAGAAGTAATTTGTGATTCAAACAAGTGATTTACATAATACAAGTAATGTCATCAAATTATTATTCAAACTAGATAACTTTCTCAACTAATATTCTTGTTAATTATAAGATCTACAACATATATTTTACCTTATGATTGTTCACGTATTCAATTTTTTCATACATGGGGGAAGGACTGAAGATTACAATACATACATACAAAACCTAACACACTACTACAACTACAACCCATTCTCTTAAAAAAAAATTTGAATAAATAAAAAAAATCTCCCCCATTCCCTCTAACTTGGCGATCACCCGTTGCCTTCCCCCGTCACCCAACACGAGTACCAAGAATGAATACTTACAGACGTTTCCCCAACAAACAGCAAGCGATAGTCCCCGTCCGTGTGAATGTGTCTGAACATGAGCACGTGGGGACCTGGGGGAGGAAGGTGAAAGTGAACAGGTGAAATGAAAATGATGTAAAGATAATGAGGGTTGACGAGTGTAAATGAGAAACAGGTGTACAGGTAATCAAGAACAGGTGTAAAAGAAAGTGCTGAGAGAGGATGAAGGTGAGACAGGAATAAGTGAGATGAATATGATATAGAAATAGTGAAGGTTGAGAAGTATAAATGTTACAAGTTAAGGATTATGACAAAGGTGAGAATGTATTAAAAGTAGACAAGTGGAGTCACAACCAAAGGATTATGTTGTGATTCTACTAACGAGGTGTGAATATAAAAAAGAAGTAGAGTTTTGGAAAGTCAAGAATCACAATGACAAAGATATCGTGTGTATAGTATAAAAAGAAGTGAAGGATTTTTGGAAAGTAGAAGAATGATTAAAGGAGAACTAATCTATTCACAATATAATGTAACACAAAGACGATAATGTTTTAAAAGTACACAGTGAAAGTAATCCCTCTCGATGCTAGGCTCTTAGGGAAAGATCGTATCAGAAAAGAAAAAAATCACAAGCAAACTACCAAAAAATATCACAAAAAATAAATAAATAAAATAAAATAAAATGACAAACCACACACACACACACACAAAAAAAAAAAAAAAAAAACACATCCACACACCTTGGTTTTCCACTTGGCAAGGGAAGGTAATGTCACCGCCAGCCTCCACGGAGAAGTGTTGTCCCTTGGAAGTGAAGACTGGCATCACCCCGGGGCTGCCATACTCCTCGTCGTAATCACTCACCTCCTCGCCCGTCAGGACCTCGTCGTACTCATAGCGGTCGTCGTAGGTGACTTGCGACCCGACTGTACCAAGGAGAAAGAGAAAGAAAAAGAGAGTGAGTGTGAGCGAGAGAATTGATGTTTATAAAATAGTTTCACCTAAAATATGTAACTTCAAGCCGTTTTTTGTTCATTAATTAATGTTTAAATATATAAAAAAACAAAGTGAGTGAGTGATTGGTTAATTAACGGATTATTTAAGTAACTGAATCATTGCCTGACTGAATAATTAACTGACTGCATGATTAACTAATTGAATGATTGATTAACTGACTAATTAGTTGAGTGACTGGCTAATTGACTGACTAACTGACTGAGTGATTAGTTATTTGACTGACTGGGGATTATGAAAAAAAAAAGGAGAGGAGAGGAGAGGAAAGAGAGGAGAGGGAGGAAAGAGAGGAGAGGAAGGAAAGAAGGAAGAGGAAAAGAAAGGAGGGAGGAGAGGGGAAGAGGTAAGGAGGAGGTAAAGCCAAAAAAAAAAAAAAAACTCATGAAATTCTAACAAAATCCTAACTTGGTGTCAAACGCTAGAGAAAAAAAAAACAATACTTCTTTATTTACCTTCCTAACACCTGTACCTATTACCTGTATGTCTGTACCTCCCTCCCTACCTGTCCCTAACTGTCACCCTTAACCTCACCTCACATCACTTCGCCCTCTACACTTTCCCTCCACCCACACCAACACCCACAAGAGACGGCACATGAAACACTGATGGACACAATTTTATGCAACAACTCCTGAATGCTACGAAATATCACCGATTTTGTGTTTCTCAGCTTGACCTGCGATGTGTGTGTGTGTGTGTGTGTGTGTGTGTGTGTGTGTGTGTGTGTGTGTGTGTGTGTGTGTGTGTGTGTGTGTGTGTGTGTGTGTGTGTGTGTGTGTGTTTTGTGATTTCGAAAGTTAATTAGGTTAGTAAGTTAGAGACACAGGTGTTCAGTATCAGTATTACTAAATCATAGCATCTACCTGAGTTAACCTTTACAAACTAAGGTAAAGAATGAATTAGACGCTTATTTTTCTTACTATATTTGAGGTTTAGAAATAGATAGACGTTCACAAAGCTTAGGGAAGGCAGGCAAAAAAAAAAAATAATAATAAATATAAAGTCACAATTCAGCTTAACAAACAAATAAAGTAGGAATTGTGAAAAATATTATGAAATGCTTCGACAAAACGACGAGAAATTGCGACATCAAAGCGTGTACGTGTATGTGTGTACGTGTGTGTGTGTGTGTGTGTGTGTGTGTGTGTGTGTGTGTGTGTGTGTGTGTGTGTGTGTGTGTGTGTGTGTGTGTGTGTGTGTGTGTGTGTGTGTGTGCGCGTGTGTGTGTGTTAGAGTCTTGTTTTCACAGCCACATTTTCCCTGTAAGCCGATACGTCCGCCATCCCTTGTTGAGTCCTTAGCAAACAGGTTCCAACATTCCCGCAATTAATAAATGTTACCTCAAAAACGCTGCTACATTGCGCTCACAGACTCTCGTTTTCTCTCACACACAAAAAATAATAGTTTCCCGCTCCCCGTTTTCGTTCAAACTTTAGTAATGGGAATGGAACAGTGTGGTGGTGAGTATCGAACCACGAACCACGAACCACGAACCACGAACCACTATACCACCAGAACCAAAGCCTCCAACCACCATAAAGCAATTTATTTTATGTATCTTAATTTTGAGTCCGTTTTCTTATTTATAGGGAAGAGAAGGGATAAAATATGTGAGGTAAGACTGTAGTATTTAGCATATTGTTGTAGAAGGGATGTGTAAGCAGGTGTAAAGCAGGTGTAGGCAGGTGTGAGCAGGTGTGAGCAGGTGTAAGCAGGTGTGAAGCAGGTTTAAGCAGGTATAAAAGCAGGTGTAAGCAGGTAGATTTTGCGGTACAGAGAGCATAACATTTTCTAGTCCAACGTCTTATGAGTAAATAATGAAGTTTGGTGGATGCAAAACACACACACACACACACACACACACACACACACACACACACACACACACACACACACACACACATACTCAAAAGGTTGCGTTTGGGTGCTCGGTTCTCTCTTGAAATGTTGAAGAGCAGGAAATGTCAAATCGCTGAATGTTACGCATTAATACTTATTGTCTTCAAGGAGCGCACACACCTGTCACAACGCACACACACACACACACACACACACACACACACACACACACACACACACACACACACACACAGATAATAATTGCCACGGTGCGCATCTCTGTCTCTTAGATTTAACCATACATACGCACTCTTCCACCCATACATGTCAATTGGGTCACCTCACACCACCACCCCCCACGTGTCTGTCTGTCTGCCTGCCTGCCTGTCTGTCTGTCTGTCTGTCTGTCTGTCCCACACATCGACCAGGGAGTAAAGATGAACAAACATACCTACACTCAAACCCTACGAGGTCTCCATCACTACGAGGGGGGGAGGGGGAATAGGGGGGGAGAGGGGTGAAGGGGAAGAGGGGGGAGGGAGAATCGAACCCAGGTATATTTTGAGGCAGCAAATCTCAAACCACAACGCCAGTCCAGGGTATCTATCTATCCCCAACACACACACACACACACACACACACACACACACACACACACACACACACACACACACACACACACACACACACACACGCCCATGAAGTAACAGGTAATGTGTTTATCGTGCAGGTGTACCATCAAAACACACACCTGCTCGTACCTTAATTACTGACCTGTGCCTCTCACAACAACAACCTGCTTTACTGGAAGGTAGGGAGGTAGGCAGGTAGGTAGGTAGGGAGGGAGGGAGGTAAGCAGGGAGATCGGTCGGTAGCTGGGTAGGTAGGTAGGTAGGTAGGTAGGTAGGTAGGTAGGTAGGTAGGTAGGTAGGTAGGTAGGTAGGCAGGCAGGCAGGCAGGTAGGTAGGTAGGTAGGTAGGTAGGCAGGCAGGCAGGCAGGCAGGCAGGCAGGCAGGCAGGCAGGTAGGTAGGCAGGCAGGCAGGCAGGTAGGTAGGCAGGCAGGCAGGCAGACAGGGAGGGAGGTAGGTAAGGAGGAAGGGAGATAAGCAGGAAGGGAGGTAAGTAGGGAGGGAGGGAGGGAGGGAGGTAGGTAAGCAGGGAGGGAAGGAGGGAGGGAGGCAGGCAGGGAGTAGGTAGACAAACAAGCAGGCAGGCAGAGTACGCGAGGCAGGATTCTCGGTAGCGTGGAAGGCAGATGATCCTAAATCGCTGGAAATCAGAGCAATCCACCTTGAGCGAGAGGCGGAGGCAGGGAAACACTACGTCAATCCATCCCACGCCACGTCAATCCATCCCACGTCAATTCATCCCATCCCACGTCAATCCATCCCACACCACGTCAATCCACACCACTTTACGCTACTATCACCTCCTACCTGTCTGTCTGTCTCGCTGGTTCGTGTGTGCAAAGGATGAGACCAAAGCGAGACAACTAACCTCCTCCTCCTCCTCCTCCTCTTCCTCTTCTTCCTCCTCCTCCTCCTCCTCGTGACGTATCGGCGACTCTCCACCAATCAACACGCGAGTTTTATTTTCGAAGCCGGTTTGAACGGTGTGTGAAGCAATATTCGACACTTTTTTTTTCAATAGTTTGTTAATTATTTTTATTTATGTTTATGGTTCTCTAAATAACCTTGATGTGTGTGTGTGTGTGTGTGTGTGTGTGTGTGTGTGTGTGTGTGTGTGTGTGTGTGTGTGTGTGTGTGTGTTTTATTTTATTTATTTATTTATTTGTATGTTGAGGATACAAAAGTTATACAATGTTTTATTTATTAGAGAAAAGAAAGAGAGAGAGAGAGAGAGAGAGAGAGAGAGAGAGAGAGAGAGAGAGAGAGAGAGAGAGAGAGAGAGAGAGAGAGAGAGAGAGAGAGAGAGAGAGAGAAAGAAAAAAAAAAGAGAGAGAGAGAGCAAGAGAGAGAGAGAACAAAGAAAATGACAGCAATCTCAGTGGGGGTCTCACACGCCCCTCCCCCCGCCCACACGCCTAATTTAGCATGGCTGGGGATGGGCGTGGAGGGTGGAAGGGTGGGTGAGGATGGGCGTGGAGGGTGGAGAGGTGGGTGAGGATGGGCGTGGAGGGGGTGGGCGGGGGGTGGGCGTGTGTCTATTGGGAGAAGCGGACCAGTTTATCAGATCAAGTACAAATTACACCATGAAGGGCCGACAGATGGCGTTCTGATACCTAACCTCACTCCTTCCCCTTCCCCTTCCCTTCCCCTTCCCCC
>JAXIVD010005604.1:5000-28172 GCA_036785275.1 Cancer borealis
CAAGGGGAGGAAACAAAAGAATAGAGAAAGAGAGAATAAGGAAAAAAAGAGAAACGTATATATAGACCATGTAAGGTCACCCATAACTTCCCTGCAGATCCTTCCTCCACCTCTCTCCATTTCCCCTTCACTCCTCCACTGTACCTCCACATCTCCCTTTACATCCCCCCTTCACGCCCATCCACACCCCGCCCCCCCTCACCAAACGCCCATCGAATGCTTCACAGGATCACTAGAAACAGGTACAGCCAAGGGACTTACGTTACCTACCCGTGTCACCTTCATCCTTACTGCTCCCTGACACGCAATGTTCCTCCCTCCCTCCCCTACCCTCCCCTCCCCTCACTCTCTCTCTCTCTCTCTCTTTATACTCCCTCTTCCCCTCAGTCTCGCGTAAAAATTTTCTACGTATTTTCTCTCCTTTGCTCTTCCCCTTCCATCCTTCCTAACAGGGTATGCTCGTACCCATTCCTTTCCTTTACACCATTTTCCTCGTTACCTTCCCAGCACGTCCTTTCCCCTTTTCTCCTCTCCTCTCCTCTCCTCCCCTTCCCTCCCCTTACCCCTCCTTACGCTACTCAAAACAGCGGTTAGTCAAATTTTCGCTTCGTTAGGCACGTAAAACATCTCCATACAATTCCAACGCTAGTATATTCATGCTTATTCAACCCTAAGTCAAGGCTGCTTTTTTCACGGTAGATCGAGCGTGGACTATTGACTCGGTAAGCTGCTTCTTGTTTAGTCATGGGCGTGATTCATGGGGTTGAATAAACATAAACATTACATCGGAGTCAGGCGAGTAATAAGAACAGATGAGAGTATTGTTAGGAGAGTGTTGATCGTTAAGTTTGGGATTAAGGTATGTTCACCTCACCTGTTTGGCAAATGATTGAATGTAGGTAGGTAATACACGCACATACATACATACACATATACACACCCACCGGCACACATACACAAAGGTTAGCTTGTTCTATTTACATGCTGTGCTACAAAGGCTTCTGCTATATCATTATTATTATTATTATTATTACTACTATTAATACTTTTACCATTACATTTCCACATGACGAGGAGGTAAGGAGGGGAGGGAAGGGGCACACCACCACCCATTCCCCCCTTCACCCACACAGCCTCCCCATTGAACCCACCTCTGCCTGACCTTGCTTCCCTCACCCGTGTGGCCGTGACCTACCTAGCGTGACCTTGTCTGACCCGGATATGGAATAAGTTGAGTATAACGCCCAGGTCAGGTCTTTTGAAGTGCCTCCTTGGGGGTTCAGAGGAGGAGGAGGAGGAGGAGGAGGAGGAGGAGGAGGAGGAGGAGGAGGAGGAGGAGGAGGAGGAGGAGGAGGAGGAGGAGGAAGAGGAGGAGAGTCACGTCAGCTTCAGACACACAATTTTCCCGGAACAAAGAGGGAGCAGACGTGAAAGAGGGAGAGGAACGCGAGGGTACAAGAGGCACATCAGAGAAGCCAAAGAAAGAGGAGAACAAGGAGGGAAGACAAACAAGGGACATGCGAGACGGAAACGAGGAAGAAGGATAAGAGAACGAGGCGAAGCTAAAACAGGGAAAGAGAAAAAAGGAAGTGAGAAAAACAGGATAAGAACCAAAACTCTCGAGGATTGTCAGTAGACTTGGGAACGAAGGTAAAGGAAGATGACACAAGACACTGAAACACCACGACAAAACCTTGACAATGGACGACGACGACGACAACGACGAAACAAACGCCTCATTTAACCAAGGCAAGAAGTGCAGATTTCCTCCTTCTCCTCCTTCTCCTCCTCCTCCTTCAACCATTAACCACACCACTGACCTTCCTCGCTGTTTGTGTTTCTGCTCAAATGAAGACACTACAATGCACTTCCTGGTTGTGGTGGTTGTGGTAGTGTGGTGGTGTGGTAAGGGTACAGCAGCCACACCCACTAACAAAGCATGATATTCACGGTATGTAGGAGGAAGGAAGGGAGGGAGGGAGGGAGGGACGGAGGGAGGGAGGGAGGAGAGGTGCGAGGCTACCTACCTACACACACTCCAGCTGGTGTTTAATATCACTAAATTTACAACGTACAATAAGGTGAAGTTTCATCTTGTACGAGTTACTACCTCGCCTCCACCTCATCCATATAAACTTGACTTCTTAACCACACCTGTTGACCTACACTCGCCCTCCCCCCCCTCACACAGGTAAATACAGCACATTCGATTACCGGTGTAGAAACTTGATAAATGACCACATGATACTCTCTACAGCCTCTCCATAAATCTCATAGGAATATTTGCATAGGCCTAACACATGGCTTTGGGTGTAGGCTGGTGTACCTTTGTGTATGGGCAGGGAAGGGTGTTGAGAGGGAGTTACAACACCTGTATTACAACGGTACCGGATTTCCTGGTTACCTGACGTTCCTATCTAATGGGTGGGTACTCTCTCTCTCTCTCTCTCTCTCTCTCTCTCTCTCTCTCTCTCTCTCTCTCTCTCTCTCTCTCTCTCTCTCTCTCTCTCTCTCTCTCTCAATACTGATGGTTTTCTCTGATATCTACACCCCCAGCGGTGAGGGATGGTCGATGTATCTACCCACAACACAGATTCTATAACCAAGACACAGTAAGACAGCGACCTAACATGTGTAAACTGATCCTCCTTGAACCACACACCGGCAATGACCACGAATGTCAAGTATATTAAGAGGTAAGAGTAAAAAAATGTAATAAGGTTTGTCAATGCTAATTAAATGATAAATAGCGTGATGAAATAGTGATATCATAAGAAGATATAGAGTTTCATTAGCTGATTGGTAAGTAAATATAAATTAATCGTGTTTATAAAGGTGTTAAAAGCCTCATGTGTGTGTGAATAAACCACTGACGATGTAAAAAAAGCTTCCTTATGGTGCGAATTTGCTACAAGACGCGATGGGGATGGAACAAAGGGGAAGGAGTGGCTCCCATCTTCCCCTTAATTATCTAAGTGATATAAATTACCTAGCGGGGTCTTGTTAATTGGCTTCTCCAGGTAAGGAGGTAATCCAGGGAACAATCGGTGTTTCAATAAGCTCTACTCGAATTCACTTCCGTGTATGTGTGTGTGTGTGTGTGTGTGTGTGTGTGTGTGTGTGTGTGTGTGTGTGTGTGTGTGTGTGTGTGTGTGTGTGTGTGTGTGTGTGTTTCAGTGCGGTCGTCTTTGTTTATTAGGTACTACTACTACTACTACTACTACTACTACTACTACTACTACTACTACTACTACTTGGTTGGTATTTGTCATAGCCAGACAGGTGGAGTCAGTGTTTCCTTAGGGTGTCCAGGCGGCGCAAACCACTAGACAGAAGCGATTCGTTGCGTCACCTTCGGTATGTGGACGTGAGACTCCACCTCTGACGCTCACGGTTCAAGGAGCTGTCTGGATCCCTAACTTCCTCTTTCCTTTACTGTTGTTGTTGTTGACGTTATGAAGGTCGTCGCTGGCTGATTGGCTGACTGATTGATTGGCTTGTTAGCTAAGTGGCTGAGCGAATGACTGAGGCTGGATGGATGGATGGATGGATGGATGGATGGATGGATGGATGGATGGATGGATGGATGGATGGATGGATGCTTGTATGCTGAGCTGGAATGCTGAGGTCGTATGCGTCATTCTTACTTGATCAAACAGTGTATCGGAAGAGGAGGAGGAGGAGGAGGAGGAGGAGGAGGAGGAGGAGGAGGAGGAGGAGGAGGAGGAGGAGGAGGAGGAGGGTAAAAGGAAGGAACTAACCAGGAAAAAGCAACATAAACCCATCAGCCGTCCTTGCTCAGGCCTTCGCTTTAGGATGGCAAAGAAGAAAGAAGTAAGTAAAAAAACAAGGCGGCAGTAGCTAACCACCGCCTTGCTCCCTTCAATGAGAGGCTGTGGCGGGCTTCCCCCAGGCGGCGCCATCCATCACCCAGATCTTTCAGCGGCGCCCCCAAGGTTCCGTCGACCACAGAAATAGCAGAGCAGCAATTTGGATCACGCGCTATGAACGGGGACGTGGGAGGGAGCGGGGTAGGAGGAGAGGGTTGAGGAGAGCAGGGAGGTGGAGGAGGAGGTGGAAGAGGAGGTAGAGGCGGAGCAAGCCGTTCCAGGATACCATTAAGCCGCGTATCGAGACAAGATTCTTGGCTTTGTGGGTTCCAGGCAACGCGCAGCTCCAGGAGGCAAGGGATCAAATATAAGGAAGAAGACCAGCGGTGCGGGAAATGAAGTCTTGGACATTCCCCGTTGTGACCTGGACTCTTTCTCTCTGTCTCTCTGTCTCTCTTCTCTCTCTCTCTCTCTCTCTCTCTCTCTCTCTCTCTCTCTCTCTCTCTCTCTCTCTCTCTCTCTCTCTAATACCATAAAGGCGGTCGCACCCGAGCTACTTAATATACGCAGCGCAGGAGAAGGGCAGCTTAGGGCGGATATGAAGATCGTAAATAAGAAGTTTATGCGAGCCACAGTGAGGATGAATATACACGAAAAACGATTAAGGCCACAATCCACCCCCGCCTTCCCCCAACCACCCACACTGCATGGTTCTCCCCACCCCCACCCACCCACTACTACAACCTCCACCTCCCCTCCTGCATGATGCCTGCCAAAGGACCTAACTCACGTCCCTTCTGCTGGTGTGGCAAGAGGTCCTTTATGAAAAACATGTTAGAAAAATTACTTCATCTTGAAAAATAATGATACACTTATTCCTGAAGGGAGAGGAGTCTGTTGAGGAGGAGGAGGAGGAAGAGGAGGAGGAGGAGGGGGAGAGGAAGGAAGAGGAAGAGGATGATTTTCTTGAGTCAAACGTGATGGTAGTTTTCAAAAGGATATTTTTTTTCCTTCTCGCTTCCTGCAGTTTTAAGGTTTCAGTACCAGTCTCGTCCCTGCTGGAGGTAGCCGGAGCCTCCCCGGGGTGTCCCTTTGGAGCTGCCTTCCCTGCCCTTTTCCCTTGTACACACCATCCCTTCCTTCATCATCCGCTTTAAAAACCTAACAAGATGGCTTTTTCCTCCTCCTCCTTCTCCTCCACCCACTTCTTTCCTTCATCTCCACGTAATATACCTTTGAAACACCCCTTCACAGCTCTCCCCAATCCTAGCCTCCCCTCTCCTCTCAGTCACAGCCTCCTCCTCCCCTTCCTATCCATCAACATATATACGACTAATAATTCATAGGGCGCATCACCGGCAGACACGATAAGCCTTTGGCGCTAGAAATCATGAGGCAGACGCGAAGCAAGTGTGAGGGAGGTGTGAGACTGGTTTGAGAAAGGGAAGAGAGGAACTGAAACTGAAGAGGAACTAAGGAATGAAGAGGAAGCTGAGGAGATGACGATGGGAAGGGATTCTATGGGACAGGTTTATAAGATTCTGGAAGGATGCTGGACTCAGAAGCTTAGAGGAGACATTCTGGTGTTCATATCATCCCCTGCCGTTTGATGGGAGCTGAAGGGAGGGTGTGTAGGGGTGCTGAGGGACGTTTGGTGAAGACTTACGAGGGAGGATGAAGACAGGGAAGAGGACTAAGATAGGGTGAAGAAAGAGAGGAAGAAAAGAGGAAGTAGTGGGTGTGGAATACAATGTCTTAGTGGAAAATTGGTAAACAAGAGAACAGAGTGAGAGATAAATAGTTGATAAGGATGAAAAAGAGGATAAGGTGAAGAAAGAAGAAGAGAGAAAACTTTGAAAAGATATATAAGAATTGGTGAAGGGTTAAAGGAGGGTAAGGGAAGGAGAAGGAAGGATGCTAACGAAGTCTCAACAGAGGATAAAGCAAAGAGAGAGAAAAAGAGAGAGAGAGAGGGGGAAAAGAGGCAAAA
The DNA here is from genome assembly GCA_036785275.1 of Cancer borealis. NCBI lineage: Eukaryota > Metazoa > Arthropoda > Malacostraca > Decapoda > Cancridae > Cancer > Cancer borealis. The sequence continues at coordinate 10,821 of JAXIVD010005604.1, forward strand.
CCCAATTGGTGGAGGACAGGTACTGAGCAAATACATCACTGAGACTCTCCTATTTGTCCTCTGTTGCAGGAAGAAATGAGGCGAAGGAGGAAAGGAAGAGAAGGAGAAAGAGAAGAAAAGAAAGAGATAAGATACGAAGGGTGTGAAAAGAGGGAGTGAAGGAGATGATGAGGACGATGAAAGAGGAAGAAAAGGAGGAGGAGGAGGAGGAGGAAGAAGAGGAAAATCACAAAGGACATCTTCCCTTACAAGCAATTCAGAATCATCCTTCCAAAAAGAACCAAAAATTACACATCGCCAAACGGAAAAAAAAAAAAAAAAAAAAAAAAAAAAAAAAGATGAAAGATGATTGGCTCCCACGCATCACTCTGACAGCCAATCACAGCTCGCCTTCAATTTCTCCCCAGGTAAAGGTGCACCGCAGGAAAAAGTAACGTGTAATTAACCAGTATAAAAATAAAGAAGAAAAAAAAGAAGAGGGGAAGGCGTAGAAGAGGGAAAATTGAGAGGGGGAGTGGGGAGGAGAGGAGGAGGAGGAGGAGGAGGAGGAGGAGGAGGAGGAGGAGGAGGAGGAGGAGGAGGAGGAGGAGGAGGAGGAGGTTGTCTTAATCTTCTTACCCAACATCCACCACACAATTGCCACTAATAATTCGTTCCTTTAAGTACCGTGAAACGAGAACGACTTACAAGAATAAAAACTAAAGGGAAAGAAAAGAAAGAATACGACATTTATAACCTGATAATCGCTTTAGTACCAATTACTGAACGTCTTTTTTTCACCCTTATCCTTCCTATCAACTATTTCCCCCTCCTTTTCATCTCTTTTTCACTTCCTCTTCCTCTATCTCCCTTTATTCCCTGTTTCCCCTTTCCACCCTCATTCTTCCCATCCACCTGTTCTATGCTACCTACTCTCTGTCTACCTGCCCCACCCTCTCAACTTGTCGTATATGTCCCCTCAGCGTTCCAAAAGAAGAGAATTCCATCGGCCCTTTCACCTACAAAACTGACTACAGCCTCTGAATTTCCACTAGCACGGGAGTTCTGAAGGATAACGAGATGACCAGAGGGGGTGAGGTTGTCTGGCGTCTCTCTCTCTCTCTCTCTCTCTCTCTCTCTCTCTCTCTCTCTCTCTCTCTCTCTCTCTCTCTCTCTCTCTCCCTTTCACTGGATGGGGCGTCCAGCTATCTGGTTCACGAGGAACATGGGCCACCGTGTCACGAAAATTAACAAAAAAAGTAAAAAAAAAAAAATGAAAACTGTAACGAAAAGCAAAATAAGAAAATTAAAGAGAATTGCAGCTTTTGAATCCCAGAACGCAGGAAAAGTTGAAAATAAATGTATATGTGATGGTGTGTATTATATTTATCTGCCAAGTGTGTATAGAAAATAGCAAATGTGATGTATAAAATGCAAGGAAAATAGCAAAACTTATATATAAATTGTAAATATAGATGATTTTTTTACTCTATTACAGGAAAATATATATGCATCAAATTACTAGATGGATAATTATATATAGAAGTGAATATATAAAGAAACGTTGACTCTTATACTTGCTAGGGTGAACCACGTCAACTGAACCACCCAAAAAAAAATAAAAAATAAAAACAAACCACGTCAACTTTAAAAAAAAAAAAGGTCACTAGCTTCAAACCCTTAAACAAATATCTCACAGTTTAGAAATTTAGAAACACACACACACACACCACACACACACACACACACACACACACACACACACACACACACACACACACACACACAGTTACCCTAGCCACCCTCTGTCCTGAATTGAATATATTTGCCTTCCTGCCACGATATCCAACAACACTGTGCAAATCCCATTGGGTCTGACCAGCGCCAAAATGTAACCAATAATTGAATGTTTAGCGGATTGTAGTTTGGCGGGAAAAAAAAAAAAACGGCAAAAAAAAATTCGCCTCATTTCGTGTGATTTTCTTGCTTGCTTGAGTAATTATCTTCATTTTCTTTTTATCTTCAGTGTGATTAAAATATAAACTGGATGGTGGTGTTTTAGTATTAATGTGTGTGTGTGTGTGTGTGTGTGTGTGTGTGTGTGTGTGTGTGTGTGTGTGTGTGTGTGTGTGTGTGTGTGTGTGTGTGTGTGTGTTGCAATTTTACCTCAATTTTCGCCTGCCCATCTGTCTGTCTGTCCGTTTGTCTGTTTATTTACCAGCGCGTCTGTCTGTTTAAACTTTTTTCCGTGTTCTTGACGGATGCTGAATTAACATAAGTTTGCCCTGAAATGTTGTCAAATTACTTCTATTCCCTTGCAGTTTACTCCACAAAATCCCTCTCCCTCTCCCTCTCTCTCTCTCTCTCTCTCTCTCTCTCTCTCTCTCTCTCTCTCTCTCTCTCTATCAGTGTTTCCATCCGTCAGTCTCCTTGGTGGGGTTCCTAAGGTTGCTATCCCTTAGTCAGCTCCATAAAAGGTGTGGAAAGGCCTCTCGAGAGTGTCTTCCTTCTGCTACGTCGCCCTCAGTAGTCCCAGGAGGCAGGTTTTACCCCACTTTTTTTTCCTCTTCCTCCTCCTCCTCCTCCTCTTCCTCCTCCTCGTTGGCTTCTCTTCCTTCTTCTTATTCAACTCACCATTTCGCTTTTTCGTCCTTTCATCCTTAATGTTCTTTCCTAACTCACTCATTCTTTTATTCATTCATTCATTTATTAACTTTTTTCTATATTGGGTTAATTGACTGGTTTAGTTTATTCATTTTGTTATTTTTGATCTGTTCTATTTGCTGGCGTTTTTCAGTTTATTCTCTCTCTCTCTCTCTCTCTCTCTCTCTCTCTCTCTCTCTCTCTCTCTCTCTCTCTCTCTCTCTCTCTCTCTCTCTCTCTCTCTCTCTCTCTCTCTCTTTCAAAATTCATCCCTCGTTCTTCCATTTCATGTCATATCAAATCGACATCACACTCACCGTTTTCTCTCGATCAAAAAGAAAAAAAAAGAAAAAAAAAGAAAAAAAAGGAAAAGTCAGAATCACAGACTCAACCTTTTACAATCCTCTACAATTTCCTTGTTAATATTTTTTTTTCCTGTTTTGTTTCCATCACGAAACTCTTTTATGTGTGGGAAACAAAAAATAAAGAGGAACGTGTCTGTGTAAGAGAGAGAGAGAGAGAGAGAGAGAGGAGAGAGAGAGAGAGAGAGAGAGAGAGAGAGAGAGAGAGAGAGAGAGAGAGAGAGAGAGAGAGAGAGAGAGAGCAGGTAACTAAATTAACAAGGAGTGAAACAATTATAGGATACAAGCATCGATAATGAAGGTGACTCCGCCAGGCGCGTCTCCAAGCAAACACAAACACACGAATAACAACAACAACAATAATAATAATAATAATAATAATAATAATAATAATAATAATAATAATAATAATAATAATAATAATAACAATAATAAACCAAATAAATAAAAGAAAGCAACAATACATGCAAGTAAATATATATTAAAGAAAGGATAGAACGATAGAAGTAACAAGACAGAAACTGAACAAACAAAAGGAGAATCGGTAAGTCAGTGGCAAAGACAGCAGGAGGAGGAGGAGGAGGAGGAGGAGGAGGAGGAGGAGGAGGAGGAGGAGGAGGAGGAGGAGGAGGAGGAGGAGGAGGAGGAGGAAGAAGAAGACATGACCACGCCCTCAGTACCCATCCTCCTCTCCCCTCTTCACTACCCCAGCCTCCCTCTCCCCTCACCCTTCCCCTCCCTCTCCCCTCACCCTTCCCCTTCATCTCACCTCACGCACACACCGGCATTTCCTCCTAAACGCTTACCTGCTGATACTCATCTTCCACGACTCATGACTCATCCTCACTAGCGACTCATCTTAAGCCACACGACAACAACAGACTCACCACAGATACGCAAACACCTGTGAGTCACGACCTATCTTGCATGACCACTATTTCCCTCCTGTATATAGTGACTTACAGGATAGATTCTCGACTTTCGTTTCCTGGTGAGTCACATTCCGTTATGCCTCAACTCACTGACCTGATCCATGAGTCAAAAGGTTAATGTTATTCACTAAATTTGATCGTGAAGGGAAAACATATACACAAGATGATCAAGTATTTGTAACGTGGTACCTGGAATAATATTTATGGTTTTCACAATACACTGAACTAAACGTACTACAAACAACAGGCTGGGTATATAACTATCTAAATGAATAACTAAATGAATAAAGTGGTGCATTTAAAGCCTGGCACGTTTTAAAAACTTTTCTAAACGTGAAAATACACCTAAAACCAACCTGCTGAAATGTGTGAATAGAATATGGAGCGGGGAGTAAAGTAGCAGTGTGTGTGTGTGTGTGTGTGTGTGTGTGTGTGTGTGTGTGTGTGTGTGTGGTGTGTGTGTGTGTGTGTGTGTGTGTGTGTGTGTGTGTGTGTATGTGTGTGTGTGTGTGTGTGTGTAATAAAAACACACACATAAATCAAGTTTAATGGCCAAGATAGACAAACAAATCAAACAGAATGAGAATCCACACGGAAAATTCAGTCAATCTGGAATTAATGTATAAATGAAGGAGGAAATGCATGGCAGCGGACGTGGTGAAGGTGAGACGTGTGTGTGCGTACGTGTGTGGCTGTGTGTATGTGTGTGGCGACAGGAATTACAACACAACCTGGTCGGGCCATCTCAGGAACCATTTACGGCTGACCGATTGCCTGGGCATTTCCTGTCAGGGCACCACAAGGGGGAAGCTCTCACGAGGGCACGGAAATGACTGGGGCGGGAACGAGGGTACTGTACGAGGTGTTAACATGCAATAGTACTTCTGCTGCTACTTCTACTGTTAGTATTATAATTCTCTTCCTAATACTGATATTTTTCTACTATTTCTACTACTACTACTACTACAAATAATAATGAAAGGGTTGAGAGAGAGAGAGAGAGAGAGAGAGAGAGAGAGAGAGAGAGAGAGAAGAGAGAGAGAGAGAGAGAGAGAGAGAGAGAGAGAGAGAGAGAGAGAGAGAGAGAGAGAGAGAGAGGTTGCATTTACCGGCCGAATGAACTCACAAAAGAATATAAAGCAAAATATATTATACTAGTTACAAACAGAAGCAGAAGAAGAAGACGAAGAAGGAAAGAAGAAAGAAGAAGAAGAAAGAAGGAAGCAATGTTTACAAGGGGGCGGTAAGAGAGGAAGGAATAAGTAAACAAGAAACGAAGGGATAGAAGGAGCTGAAGGGGAAGGATAAGAGGGATGGAAGGGGAGGAAGGGAAGGGGAAGAGAAGAGCATAAATCATCGCTCACTTTGGGAAGGCGGTGGAAAGGTGTTCTGGCAAGGAAATTAAACAAACTTTACTCCCATCACCCTTGCACCACCATGGAAGAAGAAGAAGAAAAGGTTTAAAAAAATATATAAAAAACTCAAATCCTACCAATCATGTTTAAATACCAACGTTACCCTTAAAAAAAGAAAACGGGAAACTAGTTATAGAGAATGGGTGAATGAGTGTTGTTATAGTGATGTTTAATGGCTTGAATTGTGTGCTCTCTCTCTCTCTCTCTCTCTCTCTCTCTCTCTCTCTCTCTCTCTCTCTCTCTCTCTCTCTCTCTCTCTCTCTCTCTCTCTCTCTCTATCTCTCTCTCTCTCTCTCTCTCTCTCTCTCTCTCTCATTTTCATTTCTACTAAAGTTTATCACCCTCGTTTCGTCCAACGTGAATGATAAAACAACGGAATTTGAAACTTGAAACACGCGGTGACAGGGATACATTCTCGCCCCCTCGCCCCCCCCCCCCCCCAAAAAAAAAAAAAAAAAAAAAAACTGCCCAAAGATGTTCCTTCAACCATAAAACTCTTAGAAGAACAACTATAGTATGTTTTTTATTTTTTTTAAAGGTTGACCCTGGCAGTATCGGCTTTAAACGTGCCCCCCCTGACCCCCCCCCCCACCCCACCCCCCCCACACACACCACTGGCACACTTCGACATCATGCACATCAATTATATCAATCAGGGAGAGGAAAGGAAAAAAAAATTACAAGAAAAAATAATGTGTGTGAAATGTTGGGAATCTGTATTTTTCTAATTTTTTTTTTTTATTAGAGTGAGTTGATTATTTTTCATTATTTATTTATTTATTTCTCACACACACACACACACACATACACACACACACACCCTTTTTCTCCCCTTCACATAAGTCTACCTCCACCTTCCCCTTTATCTCCACCATCGATACAGCTTCACATCCTTTCCCACTGATCCACAACTTCATTACTAAACCTGTGATTACCTCCTACACACGATAACCTGTCAGCCAATCCATTACTGAACATACATTTTTAAACCCAATGACTCAACACATTTTATATTATTAAAGTATCAAAGCACCACTGTTATCTCCCTCCCATGACTCTCCTCCCCAACATACATACATACACACACATACACAATTACGTACACATGATAATCGGGTATCTTATAACAACACGCACGTTCCTCCATTACGTACACCCTCAGGAACTAGCAGCAAATAACACCTGAAGGCAGTTATTACCTCCTGTTCCACCCTTCCTCCCGACCCAAGATGCTCCGCCTAAAATACTTTGCGTTATTCCAGCATCTTAAGTTTCCCTGAGGGTCCTGAGGGAGTGGGAGGGGCGCAGGGCGTTCCCTTAGATAAGTGCGCGATAAAGGGGAGGTTCTGTTCCCCTTACCAAATGATCTTTTTAACGAGCCAACGCCGGCAGATCTCTGTAACTACTAAATCTATCATGTGACCCAATTCTACAATACATCACAGCAGAAAAACATCTTTATTAATGTAGTATTCTCTCTCTCCCTTACATATACACCTGTTGCCTTCACCTTATACCTGCCTGCACACACACACACCCTCGCCCTCCCTCGATAAAGCCCTGGACACCATAGCCCACCTGCTGAGGGAGATGCGGCCCCTACCTCACCCTTTGTTACGCCCAGGCCGCTACTATCACCCCGCTGGAGGCTGCCTGTGCGCGGGGAAGTAACTCATATTATCCTTGTATCTCTGACTGGCGAGGAGGAGAGGGTAATTCTGCACTGGCAAGCTAAAAACTGATAACAACTGGAGAAGGGAATATACTGTTGACCAGCATCTTATCCTTCTTTTCCTCCTCCTCCCTTGTCGTGTTCTTCTGATTCTGATCCTGCTTCTCCTTCCCTCCTTCCCTCGTCCTATTATGTTTTGTTCCTCTTATCCCTTCTTCTTCTATCCACTCCATCTTCACTAAGCCTCCATGTGGCTCCTCTGATCCGCGCTTCCCTGCAAGGCTCTCTCCCGGGCGACTCTTCCCTCCACAAGACGCTAAAGGTTTCAAGACAACACAAGACAAGGTTCTTATGTATGCCAGAGACGCTAAATAAAAAGAACCCCCACCATTACACCCTCGAATTAAGCGTTGAGTTGGACGCTGGCAGTGAAACAAGAACCATCACCATAAACACAGGTCGAGCAATAAAGAAAATGAATAATGGTAATCAGGGAGGACTGGTGAAAAGAGCAACTAATTTTCCCAGTGTTTTTGTTTTCGTTCTTAGCGCGGTGGTGTTATGTCCCTAGATGCAGGAAAGGTGAAGACTCCTCCTCCTCCTCCTCCTCCTCCTCCTCCTCCTCCTCCTCCTCCTCCTCCTCCTCCTCCTCCTCCATCATCATCTTCTCTTCTTCTTCTTCTTCTTTTCCTCCAAGACACTGTTTATGTTCTTCCTAGGTATGGTATATTTTTTTTCTCTAATTAGGAGTGGGGAAAAAATGAAAGTGGTGCCGCTCAATCTGGACAACATCAAGGAAGGAGGAAAGACAACACACACACACACACACACACACACACACACACACACACACACACACACACACCACAGTCACCTCATGAGTTGGCATTTCCCGTCCATGCCTAAGGAAATATGACGGTCTGGACAAATATTCTCAAAACCCGCATTTCCCCCTCAAGTTAATGTTTAAATATAACACAAAAGCGAAGTTATTTGAAGACACTTTTCGAATATTAAAACGATGTTACTCTACAGAAGGAAAAGAAATGAGGTGGTATTACGAATCATGTCTGGAATATATTAAGCTTCATTTATGCTGGCCCAGTAACGCCCTAGCAAGCTTCAGAGGGGCTTCAGGGGGGCTTCTTCAGGGGTGTGTGAGGGTAAGCAAGTGTATTTTGCCTACCTCACTTGTCCCTAATAAGACCTGGGAATCGTGGGCCTTTTACAGGTAAATCAACATATTTGCAAGGAAGACTGAAAAAAAGTACTCTCTCTCTCTCTCTCTCAGCCACGCCCTATCCAACACGAGAGCGAGAGCGAGAGAGAGAGAGAGAGAGAGAGAGAGAGAGAGAGAGAGAGAGAGAGAGAGAGAGAGAGAGAGAGAGAGAGAGAGTCTTAACACACCTGCATAATTAAAAACAGGTACAAGGCGTGGGAGAAAACAATATGCTAGGTTTAACAGGTATTTTTTGATGCCAACACCTTATTTGGAGTCTGAGTCGTGACCAGCCGGAGAGGTCAAGAAAATGCTAAACTAAAACTAAACTAAATCGAGGCACAGAATCCTTTATCCTTACTCTTTCTAGCGTTCTAAAGTCGCTAGTCGAGTGTTTAAAACTAGTCACGGTTTCTATTGCTACATCCGATATATATAAGGAGAAACGCCTTTAGAATTTATAATAGGTAGACTAAGAGGTACTTGAGGGACGGTAAGGGGAAGGGGGATGATGGGGGAAGAAGGTTGGGGGTGAGGATGGTTTGTGGGGAGGCCTGAGGCGGAAAGATAATAACTCGAGAATGTTCGCTTTTAATCTTGAAGGTGAGAGCAAGGAACCTTTCTCTCTGGTTAATGAATTGTTGTTGTGTATCTTTGATTTTTGACAATTTAGTTATCAGGATGTGCGTGTCTAACGAAGGATGGAATTATTAAATGTATACAATAAGTGTAGAGATGATTGCTTATTAAAGAATGCAATAGATAAGGAGAAAAAAAGATGTGTATAGAGAGAGGGCGAGGAAAGGTAACGTTAAATAATAGTCAATTTAATTATTAACTAGAATATGAAGACGATGATGATATAAAAAAAATGGAGGACGGTAGTTTAGTAGTTAAGGATAAATATTATAAAATTAGCGAAGAGGAAGAAAGGAGAGACAAAAGGAATATGGAAACAGAAGAAAGAAGGAAGGGAAAAAATAGAGAAATATATGTTTGTCCTATTCTCTCTCTCTCTCTCTCTCTCTCTCTCTCTCTCTCTCTCTCTCTCTCTCTCTCTCTCTCTCTCTCTCTCTCTCTCTCTCTTTCTCTCTCTCTCTCTCTCTCCTTTCTTTCTCTCGCCTTGCATAATGGAGCAGGGGCTTCAGGTCGGTACCATCAACATGTCAGGGATTCACAATCTTCCTTAGGGATCTGCAAACATCGACATAACCACGTCTGGGGAGGGAAGAACACCTGTCTCCCTCCACCTCCTCTCCTCCTCCTCCTCCACCTCCTCTCGTCCTCCTCTTCTTCCTCCTCCTCCTGGTGTACTTATCAAAATTCCTCAATAAACTCTTGTAACACCTCTATCTGTGTTTGTGTGTCTTACAGTTCATGGCCTACTCACTTTTTTTCTTTCTTTTCCTCTTCTTTCTCCTTTTATTCTTCCTCCTCCTCTATCTATTTATTCACCAAGAAACGTGAGGAACCATATGAGGAGATTAACATTATCCTCGTCCTCGTCCTCGTCACTATTCTATCTTTCAGGCCTTCACCATCATCACCATCATCATCACAGTCTTTCCTTCACGTCACCATCACCATTACTTTAGTTTCCGTTGGTGGTGATCTGCACGTAACCATTCATAGTTCTCGCGTCATTCACCTTTCCTACCCACACGTCACCACCTTTATTCACTACAAATCCACCATCCACACCTCCACCTCACCACTTGCACTAACCTCAATTTCCTCCACTACCACCACCACCACCATCACCACCATCATCACCATTACTGCCTCATCCTTAAAAAAATGAGCCGCTTTTGTTTAGCTGTCAGGAAGGGTAAAACTAATGCCTCCTCTATCTTAAATTACACGAGTATGTGCGGATTTCAATATCAGATAACACGGCACTAATGGTTTTCCTGAGGCTGCGTACGTGGTGGTTCCTTCCTTACGGACACGGACGGACGGGGGGAGAAAGGGAGATGGAGAGAGAGAGAGAGAGGAAAAAAAAAAAAGTTCAACCAATAATAGTAAGTTTAATTCACAATGAGAAGCTAACGAGGCTCTTTTATCTATCTTCAACTCGTCACAGTCACTTATAAGCCTTCAAACCTGATCCGAACCTTTGATTACCTGCTTCACCATTATTCGAAGCTTCATAGAGCAAGTTATTTTTTTTTCTTCCCGCGTCGTGCTACACTATATTCACGAGACGCGGTAAAGGTTGTCGTTAGTCTCGTTCTCGTCGTCCTCGTGCAAAGCCATAAAACAAGACACAACAAGCTCAATGGAAGGGAAAAAAACTGACACCAAACACCACAACGCCATTAAAGGACCCACGAAAAACAAGATAAAGGTGAAAACACTATACAGGTGACTCGAGGTAACAGGTAAATGCAAGGTAAATACGACCAAGATGTGTGAAGTGACGGAAATTTATGGTCAATAGGATAAGCTTAGACAGGGAGAAGGACGCGGCTGCCATGGGAGAGGAACAGGAAACATGGGAGGGTGGAGAGAGGGTGGAGGGGAGAGAGGGTGGAGGAAAGAGAGGATGGAGGGAAGAGGGTGGAGGTGATACATGAAAACTTCCACATCACACTCACTAGTTCTGGTTCTCCTCCTCTTTAAGAAAAAAAAAAAAAAAAAAAAAAAAGATAAGAGTGATGATATTCTACAAAAGCATAAACCCAAGAGTGATAATGAGGAGATAATGAGACGATTGTTTTAGTGATACAGATGTGGATGCAGTGTGGATGAGGTTGAAGTGGATGCAGCAGAATGGATGAGGTGGAGGAGGAGGCTAATAAGGCTCTTGATGATGATTTGCTTTGCACTTACACTAACCAGAGCGTCTGAGTATCATCATTAGCGATTCTGCACCACCACCACCACCCCCTCCTCCTCCTCCTCCTCCTCCTCCTCCTCCTCCACCTGTCTGCCATCAAGGTGAATCTTCCAAGGATACACTTCAGACCGCTCTTCACACTCCCGCCTGCCTCATGTCTTCTCTCTCTCCCTTCCCTTCCCTTCCCCTCCCCTCACATTCCCTCCCACACTCATTCACTTCCCATGAGTAATAATGAAAAGCGGAAACAGAAAATCACCGCAGAATTACTAACCACCTGTGCAACATAGTAGTAGTAATAGTAATAGTAATAGTAATAGTAATAGTAGTAAGATGGTAGTAGATATAGTGATTTCTGCACACATTTTACCGAGGCAAGTCAAGAGGCCTGGCGGACATTCCTCTTGGGGCCAGTCTACTTAAGAAGAGTCTGTCGAAAGAAAGATGTGGGAAGAGGATCGGAGAGAAGAGGAGGCGAGGCGAGACGAGGAGACGAGGCAAGGGAGGGCAGGATCGTTGTTTGGCGGGAGTTCTAAGGATGCTGAGGGCTTGTGGGGCTTAGGGGGCGTCAGGTGGTGGTGGGCGTCAGGGGAAGGGGGTTGAGGGCGCTGTTTCTCTTGGCGTGTGGCTTCATCTCCCCCAGGTCCTGCCAGGCTGCTGAGAAGGACCCTAGAGAACACTGCAGCATCCAGCCTCAGTTCCTCACAAAAGCCGCAGCCACTCCGCCTCTTGTTGCCTCCACTGCCGCTCCTCCACTAGATTAGGCTCTCCACCTCCCCTCTCTCCACCTTTCCTCCACTTCCACTGTCCCCAGCAGCGTCCTAGTTTTGGTAATGGTGGTGGGTGGTGGCGGCGGAAAAGGTACATCACATAAATGACTCAGTGATTGGTGACAGGAAGGCTGCTGGTGACGGTCGAGGAGGAGAGAGGAGAGAGGAGAGGGAGAGAGAGAGAGAGAGAGAGAGAGAGGAGAGAGAGAGAGAGAGAGAGAGAGAGAGAGAGAGAGAGAGAGAGAGAGAGAGAGAGAGAGAGAGAGAGAGAGAGAGAGAGATGAGCTGAAGGAAGGGAGATGTAATAAGCATCCACTGTTCTCTGAGATTACTAGTGATGCGAACGACACAAATTCGTCAGTGTCATTCTGTTATCTGGAGGGGCATGTAGCTCCACCTATTGGAGGGGGACGATGGAGGGGAATGAGGGAAGGAGGAATGAGGAAGGGCGAACAGAGGAGTGAGTGAGGAAGGGAGGGAGGGTGAAAAATCGAGTAGAAAGATGGACAATGGGAGTGACAAGTGTAATGTAGAAGAGAGATGGAGATGAAGGGAGAAGAATGAGGGAGGAAAGGATGGGTAGGTAGGTAGGGTGAAGGATAAGGGTGAGGGATAAGGGTGAGGGATAAGGGTGAGAGAGGGAGGTATAACAGAGTGAGGGAGAGAGTCGAGTTGGCGCGTGGTTCTGGGAGGTGAGACAGGCGACTCTATTCACCTCCACCACCATGATCACCACAATGATATCGTACTCAACCACAATAGCGTGTAGCCGATACCACAGCCTCTCTCTTGGCCTCCTCTCCCCACCGCAGCATCAACCTAACGCCTACACACGTCAAGAAACACAAGAGATAGATGTCCCACGGCAGCCCCTTCACTCTACGGGCGTCCAGTCGTCCTAACGCCCTCACCACCCTTACCTCCCCCCCTCCTCCTTCCTAGGCGTGCATGGGGTGATCTGCAAAGGTGACTCCTACACCCTGAATACTAATGAGTAGAAGGACCAGACTATCCCACCCTCGCTGCCTGACGCTACTCTACACAACCTTTCCCGCCACTTCCACTCGCTACCCACCCGCCCACCACCTCGCTACTACCTATCCCACCCACTCACCCACCCATCCATCTAGCCCACCCGCCCACTCCTCCACCTCCCTCACTCAGGTTTCAGTCATTATCGTCCTCCCTTTCGTCTCCTTGGAATCGTCTTGACACCTCAGTATTATACACGAATACAAACACAGCAACATACCTATACGTCCCTACTCGGTTGTTTGGTTTCACTTATCTACACTACTATTATTACAGAAAGGATAGGACAGTAGAAGGCTCCTCCCCACACCCTCATCCCTATAACCGAAACTAGCTGGAAAAAAATGAAGAAAATGCGATACCATGTTGTATTGAAAAACTACATGGAATTTAAGAGGACAGGGAGAGAAATAGTGTAATCTACGTTTACTATTGGTTGTGGGGGAGGTGTAAATGTTTGGTGGTGCGGTAATGTCCTGAGTGCACCAGCAATGTGTCTTGGTGTCCGGAGGGGGGGGGGGGGAGGGGTGGAGAGCCTGACAGTCAATACTCCCTGCTGCCCAGACGACGGAGGGACGACGGAGGGGGTGAAGGAGAGGCGTGTCTATCCTCTATCCAAACCTCAAGACCAAGATGGTGTATTTCCAGAATCCAATACTCGTTTTATCCGTATTTTGTCGCCTTTTCATGTCCATCCCCATCATCTAGGGTATCAACATTGAGTACTTCCATGTTTAAGGCCGAGGCGGAGTGGTTTAGGGCAAAGTTACGCCCTAACACTTACTTGACTGACTCCCCCTTGAAGCAGTGACTTGATTCATGACTCCACACCACTCCACTACAATGATACACGACTCCCCACGACTCCACTGCTTCATTCCTCGACCTTAATGGATCCTGGTCGTCACTCACCTGACCACCACCACCACCACCACCACCACCACGTCGAGACACCCTCCGGAGCGGCAACACTCACGCTTTGTTCTTATTTGCATCTTAATGGATCAACAGCAAGGCGCCTCGTCCGCTTTCAAGGGTCAAGCGCGTCCCCTGTGGTCACCTGCCTGGCAAAGAACTCTGATTAGCTCCCCACCACCTCTCCCTCCCCTCCCTCCACCCCAAGATACACACACTGTCCTAGGCGAGTCCAGGTCAGTGAGTGTGTATGTTTATCCCATAACGTGGCGGAGGTAAGGTTTGTGTGGTGCAATTTACGCTGCATACTAATTGATTTTTTGGCCTTAGCGAAAGGTCAATGTCACACGGGCAAATGTATGCAAATCAATTCGATAAAGGTTTGTTTAACATGACCGTTTTGGCGGCAAGCGTATCCCGCTCTTGGGTCTGTGGAAGAGAAAGACTAAAACGGCGAGACACTTCTGAATGGGGCTGTTTTTATCACTGGCAAGATCTTAATTCCCTGCCAGACCAGCGTACGGCCGCCACCTGAGTCAGACGCCTCTCCACCACAGCCAACACCATCACCACCTCCTCCACTCCCTTCCATGACGCCCAAAGTAACCTCACAACTCCGGGAAAAAAAAACATTAACACCACAACGCCGGCAATAAATGATGAAGGACCTCAAACGACGCTCTCTCCCTGGGTAAAAGGATTCATTTCATCTCTTTGGTAAATGACACAAAGGATTCTTGTTGTGCGTCGTATTTGGACTAAACTCATAAAAAAAACACTTGCTTTCCAGGGTGGAGAAGGCAGTCACTCCCCTCTAAGCCGCCCCACACGGACACTACCTCCTGTTTTAGGGGAGTAAGTGTCCCTGAGTGTCTAGTCCCTTCCTCTTACCTCCTGCTGGGCCCTGCTAAGCCTGCCAGACCCTCAGGGCACAGGACTCGACTGGGTACAGCTGGACACACACACACACAAACACACACACACACACACACACACAGACACACACACACACACACACACACACATACACACACACACACACACACACACACACACACACACACACACACACACACACACACACACACACACTCACCCTTCACAGCACACTAAACAATCTTCTACTATTTTCCTGACATGGTTTACAATTCCCCAGCGTCTTCGGTCTTGAACACACACACACACACACACACACACACACACACACACACACACACACACACACACACACACACACACACACACACACACTCCTTTACGTGGCACACACACCACTACATCACCCCTTCAACCTTACCCAAACGTCCCTTCCTAGATACCTTTTAACTGTCCCTTCCTCTCAAGCTCACTCAACGACCCTCTCTCTTACATTGCCTCTGACATACTCTCCTCAGCCTTCCCTTCCTTCTCTCTTTCTCTCTCTCTCTCTCTCTCTCTCACACACACACACACACACACACACACACACATACACACACACACACACACACACACACACACACACACACACACGCACACACACACACACACACACACACACACACACACATGGGATGAGGCCGAACACAGTTATACAACCGACTCAGGTAACGAGAAACCGAACACTGGGAAGTAAATGAAGTGCTCAAATATAGTTCAATCAATTCAGGCAAGAGTCGAAGGCAAACGAAAGGTCTTTAATAACTGTGAGGAATAGTGAAATGAACTTGAGCGAAATAAATTGAAACTCTCCAAAGACTATTACTAACTGGAATCGGTGGCCTTGTGTGTATGGTTGGTTTGTGTGGTTACTGAGACGAAATTGATACAGCATCTGATAAAAAGATTCTCGTGAGGGTGAATCCAAGTGTGTAATCTCAATTCAAGGCTACGAGCACGACCTCATCTCACTCTCATCTCACTCACACACCCACTCATTCTGTCTCCTTCCCTCACTCACTCACTATCTCTTTCTCTCTCTCTATCTCTCTTCTTCTTCTTTAGCTCCAATCATGTTCACAACCCACTCTTTTTTTTCTTTCTTTGTCATGTTTTTTTTTCATTAGTTTCTTATCCCGTTCTTTCATTCCACTCACTCCCACTCCCGACTCCTCCTTCCCTTCTCCCACTCATCTCCTTTATCCAGCTCCCACTCACTCTGCCACCACACACACACCCACACACACACACACACACACACACACACACACACACACACACACACTCCATCACACTAATGCACATCCTCACACTGCCGTCTTCATCACATTTATTGCCTCAAATGTATTAATGGTGATTGTCTTTTCTCACCTGAAGGGAGACGGGACGAAAAATAGTATTAGTACCGCCAGGTGTATTACGCGTTGGAACCCACGTGTTAGTGTTATTGGATCTCCTTAATGAGAACACGTGTGGATTGCGTAATTAATTAACCTTTACAATACGCAAAATCCCCTCATTTTTTCGGACGCAATTTCCCATTTTTCCCCACCAAGGCACGTAATGTGATTTTCTTTTATTTTTTTGTTCTTATTTTTTTCAATCCTGATTTTGATATATTTTAAAGTTGAATGACCAAGCTGTGATTAGTGTCTCTTATCTCTCATCTCTCTCTCTCTCTCTCTCTCTCTCTCTCTCTCTCTCTCTCTCTCTCTCTCTCTCTCTCTCTCTCTCTCTCTCTCTCTCTCTCTCTCTCTCTCACTAGCAAGATCTGGCGGTGGAGTGACAACCCTTACACGGGAAAGAACTCAACCACACGTAAATCCAATTGTGGGCAGCGTTCAGAGCTTTTAAGATTGTGAGATAGTCGTGTGTGGTGAGTCTCAGGGGGGCTTGCAATGCAGCTCCCTAGACGTACACACCAACACACTCTGGGGGCATCAGTAACGTCTTGTGGGTACTCCTTTATTTACTTACAAAAACAGGGTCATGGTTAGTGTTGGTTGAGTCAAGGTAAAGGAGAGGATGTGTAAGGTAAATGGAACTACTAAGGGATGAGAGTTGTTGAAGTGTTTTGTTTATTAGGAGGATCTAAGCCTAAGTTAGTTATTTTAATGGAGGAAGGAAGGACTAGCTGAAAAGACCGGTTCTATAAGGCTTAGTTTATGAGTGTTCCATTAAAAAAATATATATACAAAAAAATGTGGTTTAATTAACTTCTTGAGGAAACATGATACTGACTAAGCTATTTTGTGGCGAAAATTGAATCACAAACGTAATACGAAGTGAGAGATTCGTCCTTTGAAGATACCGAAGGACTAATGTGTGGGAGAGGATGACATAATTACCACCAAGATTACAGAACGTGGAAGGGAGGTAAACAAGGCGGGAGGGAAGGTAAAGATCACTAATTATAATGCCTTAACAACCTAACAACCATTAACACCACAACACTTAAGGATGCATAGACGAAGTAAAAGTTATCAGCACCACAACACTTAAGGATGCATAGACGAAGTAAAAGTTATCAGGAATATAACCGCTGCAATCCTTCACCTCCACGCACACTCCTTCACCCTAGGATCACTCTCACCCTCTATCTCTTCCTCTATCTATCTATCACTACTGTGCATCCTAAATGGAGTTCGACAAGGGG
>JAXIVD010005605.1:0-25000 GCA_036785275.1 Cancer borealis
CCCCCTTCCTCTTCTCCAATATCTCCATTCCTACCCTCATCTCCACTCCCTTTGGCCTTATACGTAACCTCCCTTCTATATTCTCTCCCTCCATTCTTCCTTTGCCTCCTCCCTTATTCCTCTCCCTTCCCATCCCCCTCGGCCGCCACAGATGCATTATAAATTGATTTCTACAATGGCCCAATATTCTTCTCCCCCTACCCCCTCCCCCCCTTTGCTGTCCCCAATAACCACTGTCATCAGCTAGGGAAATGGCATCCGGTCGTATGTATACCACAGTGGTGTTGCTTCCTTGGTTATTAAGTCCAACTAATTATTTATGTTCGTGAATCCTTATTGAATTGACCTCAGCGTTTCTATTCTGTTGGAAGGTGCCTCTCCTACCCCTCCTATCCCTCCTACCTCCTCCGCCTCTTTCTCCTCCTCCCTCCCCCTCCTTTACGTGTGTCTACTCAAGTCGATAGTAGCCAAAGTCTGTAAGTTAACAATATATTGGAAGAAATGAAAGAGGGAATGATAGTGGTCCAAATTGATTCTGTGAGAGTTATTAGTTCAATATGAAAAATGTGATCAAATGTGCGCTTTATATGATATCAAGTCGATGTATTGAAAGTTCAATATATATGTTGAACCGAGAAGCCAACAGATCAATAAGAAAATAATCAAATGTGTACTATATTAAATCGAGGTTATAAAACGCTTCGTAATGGAGACAATAATACAATACAACGATACAGAACTATTACAGACACAATACAGAACACTCAAGATATTACAGAAACACGAATACAGTAATACGCCCTTAATATTCTTCAATACTAGCATCACTGGGGCGGGAGGAGGATCAAAGAGAGTTACTTAATATGACAGTTATGCAAAGAAACATCCTATGATAGCCTGTTCTCCTTTCAGCGTGGCGGCATTATTTACACGTGCTGCTGTGTTGATAAGGGGAAGGCAGCGCCCGCAACACTGCCGCAACACTGCTGGACGGACGCCTCTGTGTTGTTAATGGTGTTATAAATATTCATGTGGCATCTCTCTCCTCGGAAGGGGAAGTAAATATTGGTGGAATTATTCAATTTTAGAAGTGAGGATGATGTTCGATTATAGATTATCCGAATTTATTTTTCTCTCTCGCTCTCTCTTACTCTATTTTTCAGTTTCGTTTCAATCTATATGTAATGGATTATAGGCAGCACTCGAGGCACCGTGGCATTCATCACGAACTTGGGTCTAATCAAAGGAGTAAATATTTAATGGATAATCAATACCATTTCACTGGTACAATATACAGTTTACAGAGAGGAATGAGTAAGCTTGATTCATGCATCACTTAACGGGAGACTTTAAATTACTTCTTTTTCTGTCTTAATTCTTTCGTAACTCCTTCCTTCCTTCTTCCTTCCTTGCTATAAATCATTCTTATTCAAGGCATTCATCAGCTCGTAAGTCAGACTGAGGCCGAGACTCGACACAGGCAGGCAGGTGGTGATGGGGCTTTGCAAAGATGCTTGATTTATGGCCAAATTGTTTTATTATCATCTCTTGCATGTTGCTGAGTAGTAGAGGAATGGAGAGGACGCACGCACACCCACCACACCCACACACACACACACACACACACACACACACACACACACACACACACACGCAAGAAGATCACAAACATATTGGTGACGTTTCAACAACAAGTACATTACCGTCTTCAGTCCCTCACTTCCTTTATCCCGCATCTCTCTCTCTCTCTCTCTCTCTCTCTCTCTCTCTCTCTCTCTCTCTCTCTCTCTCTCTCTCTCTCTCGTGGAAATTCACTTAGTGTATTTCCTTTACTTGCGAGAGAGAGAGAGAGAGAGAGAGAGAGAGAGAGAGAGAGAGAGAGAGAGAGAGAGAGAGAGAGAGAGAGAGAGAGAGAGAGAGAGAGAGAGAGAGAGAGAGAGAGAGAGAAGGAAAGAGAGGAGGTGTGAAGGGTGGTACCTGCCTGTGAGTCATCAAGGGAAAGCTTAAATTGCTCCCTAAATTGGTTCAAAGAGCACGACCCTCTCTTCATTATCTGAGCCAATTTCTGTCTTTCATTTGCATACGGCAGAATATATAGCTTAGGAAAGGGGTGTGAAGGATGAGCTTGGCGTGGGGTTTAAGGGGGTTCTAGAGACTGGCTGAGGAATCGAAGGATGTGTTTAGAATCCTACGTAAGCAAATTGATATAGGATTCAATGCCATAAAGATATTACATAGGCGTGTGTATAAGGGATTAAATTTACTATGAGATCCTGGTTATAGATTATAGAAAAAAGTAGTTACATTACGAGGGGAAACAGCCGGTAAAGTTAAACAATTCAGGGAAAAAATGCGAATAGAAGTGAAAATTTTATGTAGAAATAACTCGGGCTGAAAGAATTAGATTAGCTTAACAAAATACATCGTAACAGGATTTTAAAAATGTGGAGTGCACGTATGTATGTACGTATGTATGTATGTATATATGTGTAGCTAACTCTTTCTATATAGTTTCTAGTCAGACATTTTTAATACCCTGTTATGAACTTTTAACTCTTTTTGAAATTAGTCCACATGAAAAGATAAATAAATCATCACCATTTTCACCCCCAATTTAACCCTTTCATCCACACAGCGTTCCAGCATCACTTGGCACATCCTCTCACTCTCACCCTCACTCTCACTCTCACTCCCTAACGCCCCACGGAACCTCATATTGCAATCAAGTAATTACCTCCAACCAATTAAGGAAAAAGCAATACCCACTAGACCCAACCATTAGCCCAGCCACCACCAGCGTCACCAACCATCCAACCAACCAACCAACCAACCAACCATCCAACCGGTTTTGTAATGTTGGGGTAGAGATCGGGAGTTTGACAGTCTCAGCCAAACTGTTTCGGAACATATACACCGTCGACCTTAATTATGACGCAGATGTGGGGGGTTCAAAGCACTAGTTCGAGCGCCATCAAGTGTCCCGAGCGCGTTCGATCCCCGCCCCGAGAACTTGTCGGGGAAAAATCCGCCGCATAAACCGACTTTCTGAGCTTATGGTTGGTCGGCGGAGAATGAAATCGTTTAGCTCATTTTTCTTTTCTTTCTCTCTCTTCTCTCTCTCTCTCTCTCTCTCTCTCTCTCTCTCTCTCTCTCTCTCTCTCTCTCTCTCTCTCTCTCTCTCTCTCTCTTCCTCTCTCTCTCCTTCTCTGTCTCTATCTTCCTTCCATCGTTGGTCTTAAAAAAAAATGTATATATACGGTATGAAGTTCCGTAATTAACTCTTATATTTATTTCGTAACTTGGTGTTGGATCCTGTGTGCGGTTTTTTTTTCTTCTCTTGTTCTCTCTTTTTTTTTTTTTTTTTTTTTTTTTTTTTTTTTGTCTTCCAGCTATGAGAGACTAGGGCTGTGGGCGTAAACTTTCAAAAACAGACTTAATGGACGGAAGAAGAAAAAAAAAAAGAGAGATACCCAAGTATAAAAAAAAAAAGGAGTAAAATGTGAACTTGGCAATGCTTCGTAAAAATAATTAAACAAAAAAAAAAAAAAAACCCTCAAAGTGCTTCGTAAACTGTAAACTCGGTGCGTGTTAGGAATTAATTGGAACACGAGGTACATCACCGGACTGGTACCACCGCACGCAATATTACCACCAGTACCAACACAACACCCACCACCACACGTTTCACTGAACACAACTGACATTCAATGGAAAACAATTAATATAAACCTCGTCCACCTTATAACTCACACAACACTATAGAATAAACGATAAAAACAGAACCAAGACTGATTTTTAAACACAAAACAGCATTATAATCATCAATAACTCACCGTAAAATATAATAAAACACATACAAATACATAAAACTCAAGAGGATGAAGGATATGCAAACTGTCTGTCCTCTTCACTCCTACACATCCCTTAGGCAAAGACACCCAGACACCCAGACACCCAGACGCCCTTTCCAGTCACCCGTCCCACGCATCAACACCTGGCCATCTGGTCTTGAGATGGACTTCAGGGGACTTGGTACACAACTTTGATTTCATACCTCAATACCCTCCAGGACCCAGACACCTCAAGGGCCCCGACACACACACCCAGGAACCTCCACTGCACATCAGAACCCAAGTCAATACAAGAGCTTCCAGAACCCCACTAACAGAAATCCAGGTACTGAAGAATTCATGAAGGAAGGAAAACATCAAACCACCTTATTAATTAACCTGGAAGCACCTGGAAGAGTTAAATAATTAGTATCTAAGAATGTAACTTCGAAAAATAGAGACTTACCCCAAAGGACATGGAACCAAATGAGCTTCCAGGATGCACAGGAGGACTCAGGAGCCAACCCAACCAACCACCTTTACGCTCACCTGGAAAGTGGAAAAGTAAGGAAGTTAATTTCGCGAGTGAGAGGCATTGGTGCTATAAATTAAGAACAAAGATAAACATTTCCAAAGGTAGTTTTATTTATGGGGGAAATAAGATCGCCACCCTAAAAGGAACTAGGATAAAACATGAGCAAGGAACGGAAATTGGGAAGAGAAAGAGGAGGAGAGAAAGGAGAGGAGGAGAGGGAGGAGGAGAGAGTAGAGGGGAAGGGAGGTAGATAGGGAGGTAGAAGCACAACATGGAGGAACTTAACACAGGAGATTGGGAACATATCATTTCGCGACGTCCTATGCAAATGTGTGTGTGTGTGTGTGTGTGTGTGTGTGTGTGTGTGTGTGTGTGTGTGTGTTGTGTGTTTGTGTGTTATGTGATAGTGATCGATTTTTTGTTTGTTATTTGTTTATTTATAAAACAGAATACAATGAATATATGACAATGAACGAACCACTCTCCGCCTCCCCCATTGACAAGAAAATAAACAAATAAAAAAAAAAAAATCGATCATATTCCATAAACAAAAAATAAACACACATTAACTAAACATATAAAACAACAACAACAACAATAAATACAAAAAAAAAACTCACACTCTCTTTAAACAAATACACACACAAAAAAAAAAAAAACATGTATAACAAGTTACTAGACTTTTCGAAATCAAGATCCAGGAAAACATATCACAACACAAAAACACGTCAGGACATGTTTTGCGACTCCGACACACCACAACAGAGACCGTCAGTCAAGGTTTCGGCCGGACATGGAGAGTGAACAGGCCAAAGAGGAGGAGGAGGAGGAGGAGGAGGAGGAGGAGGAAAGAAAGGTTAAAGGAGGAGAAAAGGAAAGGGAGTATTGTGAGTGGATACGTGTACAGAGAGAGAGAGAGAGAGAGAGAGAGAGAGAGAGAGAGAGAGAGAGAGAGAGAGAGAGAGAGAGAGAGAGAGAGAGAGAGAGAGAGAGAATAATAATAGACAAAGCTTTAATCTCCTTTCATTTACTAATCCTGATAAAGATTTACGCATGAAAGAAGAAAAAAATCTGCCTCACACGACTATATCACCCTCCCTTCTTTCCTTCCCTCCCTCCCTTCCTTCCTTCCTCCCTTCCTTCCTTCCTTCTTTCCGTTCCTCTCAAGTGTTCCCTTTCAGCCCTCAGTGACCGCCGTTCCCGACTTGCCGTTCCATCCTCCCGGTTCCATTGAGTCGTCTCGTTCCCGGTCGATCCACTTCGTTCACAACAGCGTCACACAGCCATTCTGACCTCGCTGGCTGCTTCCTGTTTTCAGTAACCAACCACCCCAGTGTCTGCCTTCCCCCTTAGCGTCTTGTTCACGCTCGTCTGTGCTTCGTTTCATGTCTCGCTGATCAGTTGCAAAGGTTCGTTAGTGGTTCGGTGTATTGATAGTCTCATGTTTTTTTTATTTATTTGCTTTAGGTGTTGTTTATGTTTTATTTAGATTTGTTTATTAATTTGTCTTTTTTTTTGTATGTATGTTTCTCAGTTCCTGGCGTCACTAAGGGTATATTTTTGTCCCGTTGTGTTGTATAGAAGCAACAGCCGCGTCGCCGCCTCATATCCCTCAATTAGTAAACTTGACGGTGACGCAGACAAGACGAACTCGATCAAAAAAATCTATATTTCCATTTCTTGATGCTGCTTCACCGTCTGATTCACATCTAACTTTTCTGCTATATTCCTTTAAACTTACATAGCCTTGAATCTTCATTAATAACCACCTTGTTTGTGCCCATTGCAGTGTTAAGGAAGCCAGCTGCGTGTGTGTGTAACTAAATAAATATATATGTAAATAAAGTCTTTTCCATTTCCGTTTGTGTGGTGTGCGTCTGTGTGTGTGTCTGTGTATGTGTCTGTGCGGGGTGTTAGGCTGCGTCAGTCCACGTCCCACCGCGTGGCAGCTGACACCCAGGAGAGGCTGGCGGGGTGGGGAATGAGTAGTGTGGAGGGAGGGAGGGAGGGAGGGAGGGAGGGAGGGAGGGAGGGGTGTGAGAGGGCGAGGGAAGGCGGTGCTGGGGATATGAAGTATACACTATATTAAAAGTAAAAGTAAGCTGCAAAAGAAAAATATGAACAAACAATTATAAGCTGGTAAAACATTTTCGAACCTACCTTAAATGTTTTAAAAAGTTTGTTTTTTACATTATAGTTTTGCAATTCTATTTGTAATTTACGAGTTTAATTGCGAGCCGTTTTAGAAACTACACACCTTCCTCTTATTACATGGTCATTCTGTTTACTTGGTCTAGTTCTGTGTGGCTGACAAGACTACCTCTCTTATTACTTGTCTTTGTATCGGTACAGAGCAAAATTACAAACATAAGGAGATATTAAGTGTTCCGAAAACTACCATCAATAATATAATGTAAAAGGAATCTAAACTAACATCACCTCCTGCTACCTTTTAATACCGTACACAAAGTATGGTATATTATAACTAACCGGCCACGCCCTAACCTCTACAAGACAACATGCAACACACAGACAACACACAGGCAGCAACACACCCTAACACTGCCACACACACCTACACACAAACACACACACACACACACACACACACGCCTCCATTACCACACACACACACACACACACACACACACACACACACACACACACACACACACACACACACACACACACACACACACACACATATGAAGTCTTAAGTGAAATTCTTTACTTTCAAAAAATCTAAACCCAAAGTCGTCTACCTTTCCTGAAACATTACCTATCGCTGTAACCAACACTGCCGCCACAAAGACCCCGCCACCACCTCAACCACCACAACTGCTGCCATTCCCTTGACGTGGACTTCAGTTTCTCACACGCTGGGTCACGGAAATACAATCCAACTCTAATGAAACGACTCTCCCTCACGCTTCCTAACCACCACTCATAGAAGAGAATTCCCTCCATTCTCGGCAAGGACTTTAGGCTGCTGGGAACTGCGGTGGTGGTGATGGTAGTGGTGGCGGAGACCTCTTGGTAAATACGACTAAATACTGACCCAACACACAATGGCCCCCGAGATACCGCGCTGAGGCTATACAAGGCTGACGTGATTGGGTGACTGTAAACAAGTGTGATGGAGATTGTGACTTGAGGTTGGTATAAGGAGGAAAACTGACTCCACTTACCCTCCTTCAAGGTCACGAGAACACGGTAGATATTCCTCGTTTTTCCTCGATGGCTTTTTACTTTCTCTCTTTCTCTCTCCCACACGCACGGACACCCACACACACACACACACACACACACACACACACACACACACACACACACACACACACACACACAGACACACACTAGCGAGGCAGGCAGGCATCACGGACAGTAAAACTCTAGATGGGGAAAGTAACATCCGTAAAAGAGAGAGAGAAGAAAAAAATGGATGAAAAGCCAAGAAAAAAATAGATGAAAAATTGACTCCAAAACGAGGGTGGTGTTTTGAAGCATTGCCAATAATAAAAGCAACAAAAAAAAGTGTGCGTGTGTGTGTGTGTGTGTGTGTGTGTGTGTGTGTGTGTGTGTGTGTGTATGTTTTCGCATGAATTAACACATTTACTTTCTGTTTTATTTGGAACTTCACTTCTGGCAATTAATTTATAAGCAAACTTGTTAAAATGGTTCACCTTCAAAGTTAATTTAATATACATAGCTACATCTCTCTCTCTCTCTCTCTCTCTCTCTCTCTCTCTCTCTCTCTCTCTCTCTCTCTCTCTCTCTCTCTCTCTCTCTCTCTCTCTCTCTCTTCTCTCTCTCTCAACAAACATGAAGATTACCGTCATACTACCCTGACCCAACACATTCACACTCCCTTCCGCTGCGCTTCGCTTAGAATCAAATCCGATAAACACTCACAGACACATTTAACACCGTTCTTTAGATAGGATCGACAACCGGCTCGGGGACCTTTGGGGGATTCGATGCTTTACCCCTAACGTAAGAGGATCACATGAAAGGATCAAGACACTAGCACATCTATCAGCAACACGATCTAGAGACTCACTCATAAGGGATTCAACACTTCAATTGCTAACAAAGGAACATCAATAAGAGGATTACAAAATATTCATAGATGAAGGCGATCGTAATTACAACTCATAGGGAGATAAATTAAAAAAAAAAGGAGAGAGAGAAGCGTAAATTGGATTATAGATGGCGCCGCTTGATGTTCTCTAATACGCAAAGGGATTTGTAAATAATTGAAGCCGTAAAGTAAAGCAATGAAGGCGTGAAGGATAGAATTAAAGGATACATAAAGGATAAAGTACAAACAAGAGGACCTGTAGGAACTAAATGATAATGAGAGAGAGAGAGAGAGAGAGAGAGAGAGAGAGAGAGAGAGAGAGAGAGAGAGAGAGAGAGAGAGAGAGAGAGAGAGAGAGAGATCAAGGACAGCAACAGACAGGCAGACAAACAGTGCTTCAATTTGAGACGTGTTTATAGACTTTTCCAGGACACAATTTGCATAATCACGCCCTGTTCTCTTGAAGGTGTCGGAGGAGAAAAATTAAGAGGAGGAGGAGGAGGAGGAGGAGGAGGAGGAGGAGGAGGAGGAGGAGGAGAAGCTGCAGAGACGAGGCCAAAGAATTCTCCATCTCATGCATTTTTCCCTTTAATAATTAGGTTCCTCTTACCACCTCCCGTTTTCTTTCTCCTCGCAGCCTGAATCTGTGTGTGTTCGTTCTCAAGGCCGTGTGTGTGTGTGTTTGTTTGTTATCTTCCACACAACGCGAGAAAAAAAAAATTAAAAACGATTCCCTTAAGTTTCTCATTAAAACTTCCATTACTTTTTCGTTCCTGGAGACAAATGAATTGACCAGAAAACTAATAACATTAAAAAAAAAAAAAAAAAAAAAAAACACAATTTTCATACATTTTACGAGACAAAAATATAGATGCAACAAGTTTGAAAAAAAAAAAAAAAAAAAAAAACGTTATATGGAAAAACGTATTATAAATTCTACCATCTATTCCCATACTGCACAAATTAGCAGATGAATAATGGAACGGAATTATACCTTCTTTCTACATCAAACGACTGAGAGAAATTGCCCATAACATATGATGATTGCTCAAAAGTTTCCGCCTCCCAGAGCAGACGGCGCGGCACAAGACTCAGTGGGGCGAAGGGGAGAGGCGATGGGGTGAAGGGGCTGAGAGTAGAAGGACGCAGGGTGGTGGTACAGGGTGAAGCTAGAGGCTGGAGGGGAAGGGGAGGTGGCGTTATGGGTGTGTGTCGCGCGAGGCTGTGTGGAATGGTGTGTGGAAGCAGGTGTTAAGACAGGTGTGAGAGAATAAGGTGGAGAGGCATTTAAAATACAGCTTCACACACCTTGGTAGCGTCCTTCGTTTATGATAAATTTAAGTCACCTTGGTTTTAGAAGTAATTAAACATGTATTAATAATCAAAGTAGTAGTATTATATAAAAAAAGAAAGGGTTGAAGTGTGATTGACGATGCGTGGCGAGGGTGATGGAAGGTGTGTGTGTGTGTGTGTGTGTGTGTGGTGTTCCAAGGAGGAGATAGAAGGTGGGATGCGCAGGTGTGTCGCGATCATGCTGTCAAGGTATGAAATTCACGTTGATCCTACGATCATTAAAGGACTTATTGGTTCACTTATGCCATCCTTCCTCCCCTTCCTCCTCCTCCTCCTTCACTATACTGACACTTATTACTCTTCCACGTCCTCGTTCTCCTCTTCTTCCTTCTCCTTTCTAAACAATCCTCTTCGTCCTACTTCTCGTTCTCTTTTCGTTTCATCTACACGCTATACGTTTGATCTCTTTTCCTCCTCCTCTATACTTACATTCGCTTTGTGTGTGCCAGATTTCATTCATCGCCATTTACGTTCTTTTCTCTTCTCCTCTCTGTGTGCCTCTTCACTGGAACACATCTATTTTTGGATCAATAAGCCCTTCAATGTTTATATATATATATATATATATATATATATATATATATATATATATATATATATATATATATATATATATATATATATATATATATATATATATTATACTTTTAATTTTTACTGCCATTTCTTCCAGCAAAAATTCCTTTGTTCTTAAAAACACAAGTTTCTTTAATTTCATATTGTTCGCTTTCATTTCCGCTCGTCATAAAATTCGTTTCTTTTTCCTTTTATGAAATTTCCTCCGTAACCTTCACATGAGCGACTGTGTGCTTACGACTGTCTTGTGTTTCTTTTATACTCTGTCTACCTGTCTGTCTGTCTGTCTGTCTACTCTCTCTCTCTCTCTCTCTCTCTCTCTCTCTCTCTCTCTCTCTCTCTCTCTCTCTCTCTCTCTCTCTCTCTCTCTCTCTCTCTCTCTCTCTCTCTCACTGTGCCTCTTGTCGCCAGTTTAGGACAACTTCTGATACACAACTTCTGCATCGACAACCCCACGTGATCCATGTCCTCCATCCCTCGCTTTTTCACGATTGATGGCGGACGACACCTAACTGATGAGACTCCGCTGTCACTGATGACTCGGGAATGGAAACTAATGTCTGCTTTAGTTCTCCTCCTTCCTCCCTGCGTTGGAAAGTTGGCTTCTGTTGATCCCTGCAGTTTTGTCCTATAATCAATACCTTTGTTTAAAATGTATGTAATAAAAGGGTTGAATTTATTTTTTATTTCAGAGCGTTTTTTCTGTCTAAGTTTTGTTTCCTTATCATTAGTTGAAGTGAAAATAAATCGTGTTTTATAGTTTCCTTAATGATGGATCTGTCTGTTATACTTTATTGCATATTAATAAGACATTCCCTTAATCACCTCTCATTGATCACCTTCCTCTTCCTTCATTAACAAACCAGACCACATCAACACAAGAGGGACATTAAACAAACACTAATAAAAGCCACAAGGAACAAAACACACTACCAGACAAATAGAGTTTTCACCCTTATTATCCTTTTTAATATCCAATCACTACCTTACGCCCTTATTAATATTTAGCTACACCCTTCATCTACGTCTTTTCTGTTCCTATCAACCCACGTATTTGAACTTCCTGGTAAGTTAACTAAATATTCATTCTTGAGAGACCTGACCTCACCTGACCTTATGAGTAACCTTTGACCCTCCAGCAGGCAGCTCCTCCATGACACCTTGGGAATAGAGGTCAAGAAATGGTGTGGTGGTCGTGTACATCCGGAAAGGTAGGTCAAGCTAGATATACAATTATACAACTTACTCCCTTTCTCTCTCTCTGTTTTTTTTTTCTTTCTCAACGCGTGTCAATTTACTCAAACTGGGGAAATAGGCGATAAAGAAAAAACGAAATAAAAGTTAGCGTTGGAATAATAGGTCGCGCGCTGGGAGGGAGGGAGGGAGAGAGTGAAGTAGAAAGAAAAAAAGAAAATGAATAGTACTTCCATAACAGGGTTGAAAAACGTTCCCGGCGTCCGGCGCGCGAAACACTCTTGTTGAATTGTGATAGCATATGTTTTGTCTTCAGTTCTTAGTGGTTAAACGAGCGTCAAATAGTGTGTGTAGAGAGCGACAGAACCAAGAGGAGGAGGAGGAGGAGGAGGAGGAGGAGGAGGAGGAGGAGGAGGAGGAGGAGGAGGAGGAGGAGGAGGAGGAGGAGGAGGAGGAGGAGGAGGAGGAAGAGGAAGAGGAGGAGGTGGTGAATGGCGGTGCAGTGGTGTGAGGAATGGAAAGGTGTGTTGTGTTAAATTACAGGTGTGGAATACAGGTGTGTGCATAGAGAAAGAGGAAATGTGAGGGTGAATTTGAGTGATTTGTCGTGAGAGAGAGAGAGAGAGAGAGAGAGAGAGAGAGAGAGAGAGAGAGAGAGAGAGAGAGAGAGAGAGAGAGAGAGAGAGAGAGAGAGAGAGAGAGAGAGAGAGAGAGAGAGAAAGAGAGAGAGAGAGAATAAAATATAGAGAGAATATTAATATGAAAAAATTGGTCAGTGAAACGATCCAACCAACGCAACAGCAAAATAAACAAATAAAAAATATGAATACATAAATAAACAAATGGTTGAATAAATAATAGAATAGATAAATAAATAAACAAATGAATAAAACCAACCGGATATTCTATGAAAAAAAAATAAACTGCCCAATAATATAAAAATATAAAAATAGAACAAAAATATATACAAAAAACAAAGGACTAATAGATGCATGTACGTATATATGACACACACACATACATACATACAGACCTACAGATAAACAAAATGATAGATAGATAGATAGACAAACAAACAAAAAGACAGATCGGAGAAAGGAAGAATGGAATGAGTGCGAGAGTGAAAAAAAATCTAACATGGAACTCTCTGAAAAAAAAAAGATATGTGAAATTTATGAGTTATTTCCAGGGAAACTAATAAAAATACAAATAGACCAGTTGGCAGCAGTTTACGACGTGATTGTTCATAATTGAGGGAAATGAAAGGCGGTCCTCTACTATTTTTTTTTCCTACTTCATAATGGACGACAAATGAAAAAAAAAAAAAAATAAAAGTTCCATGACAAATTTTTTCAAACATTTCTATATGACGATAGTTTTTTTTTTTTTTTAGTGTGTGTGGAAAGTAAATATAGAAGAGTGGTTGACAGACAGACAGACAGACAGACAGACAGACAGACAGACAGAGGGATGAAGGGGGTATGTTTGGGGGAATAAATTGAGTCTACCCTGTAAGGAAAATTTATCTCCCTGCCTATTTTCCTTGTCCAGAGAGGAAAAGGAAAGATATATTGCATCCTTGTTATTTTCCTCCCCTTGAAGGTATCGGTAAATTTACGAGACGAAGAGAAACAAAATCATGCGACGTCATTTGCATATTTAGTCCAGAGAATAAATAAATAATCAATAAATATGAGGACAAGTGACAGGCGATGAGCGGCGGGCGTCAGATACACGTTTTGCAACAAGTTATTATGCTATTTAGTCATGATTTAATTAAGGAAGACGTGAATGGATTTATTAGTATTATTATTATCACTACCATATTTCTTTTGTTTTATACTCAATGGTATTTTTTATTTTTTTTCCCCTGGGTGAGTGGAATTTTTTCAACCTCTTTGTCCTCTTGTTGTTTTTTTTCTAGTTTTTTCTCTAACATTTTCCACCTTTTCATTTTTGTGATTTATATATTCTCTTTACACCATTTTTTTTCTTTTCTTACATTTTCAACTATTTTTTCGATCTCTCCCATCCTCTCCATCCCTTACTACTTTCACTCACTTCGCTTTGTCAGTTACCTCGCTATTTTTTCCACCTTTCATTCTAACACGTCTATAACCTCTTTTATTCTCTCTCTTTTTATATTTTTTCGGTCTATCTCTCTCTCTGTAGCCTTCACCTGTCACCTACTACACTCATTCGGCCTTTACCCTTCCCGCCCATCCATCTTCCCGTCCATCTAGCCGCACACTAAGCTAAAACAACTCACGCTGTACGTAGGTAGATGCGGCAGTAAATTTTCCGCTCCTGGCAGCACCGACTCGTTTGTTTCATGAATGAGTTACAGTTTTGGATGATGAGTGAGGGATATACAGTACCATGGTGGGTGCTAGTCTGTCTGTCTGTCTGTCTGTCTCTCATCCATATCATTCTCCTGATAATAGTATCTTTATAAACACTTTAGGAACACGTATAATAGGTGTAAATTGGTTAAAGAATTCGGGGGTGAGGTGCCACCGACGATACCTAGCCTGCATTCTACCTCAATTTGCATTTATGAACTGAAGCAACGAGCGTTAAATTAAACACAACTGGAGTGCAGATGAAACTCGCACGCTTGAAAACGAAATTAAAAGGCGCCAATTGTATTCACGTAATTACTGGGTGGATGCTTGCTTGAGGTTCAAAGGATAAAAGGTAATTAGAGAGGGATAGGGAATGGTGTTATGCAATTCGTTGGTGCAAACATGGATTTACGTTTGCATGTAAATTACTATAGAGCCAGGAGTGGAGTGTGGCTCTTACCCGTGATAAGACACCCTATGCATATCCATTCACACACACACACACACACACACGCACGCACGCACACGCACACGCACACACACGTATACGCACACACCCACACACACACACCACCTTTCATATGCATATACATGAGCGTCCTCAGACAATACACATATGCATTCCATTTTCCTGTTCAAGCAACTGAAACACACACACACACACACACACACACACACACACACACACACACACACACACACACACACACACACACACACACACACACACATACTAACCTACGAATACATACAGCTATTATTGAAGGTACGCACTGATATTGTAGTCAGCAGTGCATTGTTGAAATACCTGCACTAGGTTACCCCGGAGTGACAGGTGCGACACGCCTGGACATTGGCGCCAAAATGTAATAAATTCCTTCCTTGTCGCGTTCTGGCATTATTGATACACTGAAATCCACCTCCCAGGCTATTCAATACCAAACCATTTGCATACATAATACCAATATAAATAAGATAATATTCACGCAATTTACTAACCAACAATTTCAATAGCGAGTGGTACACTACACCTGCATCCGCCCACCTGTGTACAATTTAGGACAGGTAGATAGAGAGGACCGCCCCACTTCCTCGCTCTTATCAGTAACGCCCTGCCGCACTATAGCTCACTGGAGGCATTGATAACGCGTCCCTGGCCCGCCACGCTACACAAGCTGCTATACCAACGGCACTCCACCTATACCCCTCAGTACCACCTCCACCTCCTCCACCTCCACCTCCACCTCAGTGTAGCGCCATCTAGCTCCTCTCACTGCATTAAGAGGTTCGAACCAAGAACATTCTCAGTTTCCTATAATAGTTAATCAAAATGTATAGATGATGTGAGTGTAAGAAATATATTATTGTTCTTGTTGTAGTGACTTAAAAAACGTGGTATTGTAAATTATTTGGGTGATATAAATAATTTAAACCTAAATCTATCTGAGTAGTTTGTGTTTACTCTCACAACAACGAAGCTATTACATCAACCGTGGAGTCATTTAACAAGAGTAATTTTCAAGAAGGATCGAACACTGTAAATCATCATCTGTAAGGAATAAATCAAATTGAATAAAGTAATAATATTCCTACGTATACAAAGCCTGACTCTCCCTCCTTCCAGCCTGAACCTTATCGATCTTCCTGAAGGAGTGAGAAGGTACAACACCATAATAAAAAGGAAAATGTAAGGCTCCTGGTGTGTTGTGGTTATAATTCAAGCGTCGCGAGGCACTTCAAATCCTCACAACCTCTTGATCACCTCCATCATGATCACCAAGAACCAGAGTTATGGCTTCGAGAAAAAAAAAAGGAAAAACAAAAACAAGAAAAAAGAAGATAAAAATAGTATGTCTTTGTCCAATAATCTGTCTTTTCTCACTCTCTCTCACTCACACTCACACTCACACTCACACACACACACACACACACACACACACACACACACACACACACACATAACCCATACACTCAAATCACAAGTTCGTTCACCTTCCAATCGTTTCCTATACCCTTTAAGGCCTCAATTTAACCCAATATTCCACACCTGCTACACACCTGCCACACACCTGCCACACACCTGCCAGACACCTGCTATAATACCCACACACCCACACACTCTACTTCCCCAGAAACCCTCAATTCTCCCCGCGTCTCCGTCACAATAATGGATCTGAATTTACAGCTGTTTGCTACTTACGAGACAAGGTAATTTGGCACACCTGTGAGCCTAATTACAACTCTTGGATGTTAATTAAACCCTGACGGAGCTGCTGCACAGGTATGATTACGAGCGAACTTAATTCCTCTTGGGAGTGAATGATATTTACTCGTGTGTATTTTTTTGTGTTTGGTTTGTTTTCTTCTCCAGGATACAGACAACAGTTATTTTTTGGCCTCGTTCGGGTTTTCCAAAAAAAAATCTTGCGCTGCTTTCGTGCCCTGTACAATTTTTCTCTAGTGAATGGATCGCAAATTTACGATCGCTTGCGAATGCCTCTTAAACTTACGATAAAGATGATTTTTTCCTTTCCCTGTTTTCCTTTCACCTCCTCCTCCTCCTCCTACGTCTACTCCTTACAAAATAGAAAGTAAAACAAATAATCGAAGACGGAGGAAGGAAGAGAAGGATCATTGGAAGTATAAAACATTAAAACTGTTAAAAATGAACGTTACCAGAATACGTGGAAGGTACAAGACAGGAACAATAATTGGTGAATGATGACATCACACACCGGATGAATAAGACAATGAAGCAGAGCCAAGGTTTGCAAGGTTACGCTGGAATTAAAGGATCAAGAAGGAACGGAGTAGAATGAACATAAGACGAAAAGTCAGGGAGTGCTAAACAAATTAACAGTATCAACAAAGGGGAAGGGGAGGCAAAGGAAGTGTAGGTGATAAAAGGGAATTCCAGAGTGGCAGGAAATGCTAGTCTAGTAAGAAATTAAATTAAGAAAAATGGTATTAAATTTGACATGAAATACGTATTATTATTATTATTATTATTGCTATAGAAGTGCTACTGAAGAACTAAGACTAAAGTAGGTAGTACATGACGTTGGTTGTCATAAAAAAAACAAAAAAAACAAGTGAGTAACGATTCTGCCAGCGAAGAAAAAAACATGTTATAAAATATGAAAGAGACATGAAATATACAATATTCGAGGAATACTATTGCAACAAACTGCCGAAGCAAGACAGACAGACAGACAGACAGACAGACAGAAAGAAAGAAACACTAGTAAATTTTCTCACACCACGAGTTTAAGAAAAATACACAAATACAAATAAAGAGAAACCAAAAATCATAAATACAAAAATGGCCTACAAAGGGGGAGAGAGAGAGAGAGAGAGAGAGAGAGAGAGAGAGAGAGAGAGAGAGAGAGAGAGAGAGAGAGAGAGAGAGAGAGAGAGAGAGAGAGAGAGAGAGAGAGAGAGAGAGAGAGAGATTCAAAGGGAAGAAAAAGAGGCGAGAAAGCCAAGGGGTGGTTCTGGAGGATCAGGATAACAAGGGGGAGAATAAATATAGAAGGGGAGATGTCCAAGGGGAGGATATAATTGAAAGGGTCGTAGTGAGGGTCGTGTTCCTCCAGTCGTCCGCCGTGACCACCAGGTGACGGGCGCGGATGTAACCACACACAAGCCCCCGAAAATTATAGGCTCGCCGCCCTTCCCTCCCCAACACCCTCAACTTAATTCAAGAGTAGACTTATACCTCCACCCCGCCCACACATGCAACCCCAGACACAACTTCTCCTCCCCCCCATACGACCCCACACCTCCCTGCCTCACCCCCCCTCGCACACACCGTCCCACCTGCAGCCGTCCACACTTCTCATTCACACGGTCGTACGCATGCACGCACATAAACGCACACATACAGAGACACCCACACGCATACACTCACTACTGCACACACACAAGTAGGAAGTAATATGTATTCATATTTGATGCCATTTTACGTTCTCTTTAATCAATGAACACACACACACACACACACACACACACACACACACACACACACACACACACACACATACACACACACACACACACACACACACACACACACACACACACACACACACACACACACACACACACACACACACACATACCTCTGCCTTGTTATACACGATAAAACTACTAAAGCATATTTAAGCAATGTAAGTTATTTCAGTGTATATAATTATACAGCATTTATGATAAGCATTTACACTCACTCACATTCCACACACACACACACACACACACACACACACACACACACACACACACACACACACTATAAATCTCACCACAATCACTCGTCTACCCCGTACACGCACAACAAGCCACACCACCCTTACGTCTCCACCTAGTTCATACATCACCCCAATTAGCCACCAATTAACCACCTCGGTCCTTCCTGCAGCCTCTCCACACCCGTCCATCACCGCCCTTCCCCTCCACGCAGCCGTTACCGTGATCCATATTTTTTTCACCTCTACCCACCTGGTCTTTATTGCCTCAGACTGGAGTCAATATTGCTCACAGTGTGTTAAGAGCAAGGCAGAGAATATTTGGAGGTAAAGCAAACATAACCGCGTTTACATGTCAATTTGAAGGGAGGAAGAAAAATGTTTACGAGATCAGTGCTCCGTAATGCCTAACGAGGGATTCTAATTAAGAGTTTATTCCTCTCATGGGATGAATGTTTGGCATCTGTACAAAGCCACGAAAGGAAATACATCAGAAAAATATATCCTAGTTGAGTTGCGGAGAATGTAAACATGTGTTCTCTTTCTCTTTCTCTATCTCCTCCTCGTGTGTGTGTGTGTGTGTGTGTGTGTGTGTGTGTGTGTGTGTGTGTGTGTGTGTGTGTGTGTGTGTGTGTGTGTGTGTGTGTGTGTGTGTGTGTGTGTGTATACATTCGTTCAGTGGTTTTTGTAGAGTCGTAAATTCACTCGATCACGCCAGGAGGAAATCAGCTGAATTTTAGGCAACACGCGTGGGAGGCGAGCTGACGGCGGCCATACATTTCAAACACAATGAGACCCACACAAAAAAACAACTGATCAATGCATTACACCTGTCCGCTGCGGTGACTGGTGACGGAAGGGGAAAGAGGGAGAGAGAGACGGGAGGAAGGAAGGGAGGAAGGGAGGATTGAGATGGATGAAGGGCGAGAGGTGGAGAGAGACTGGTATGGTTTCGTAATTTTCCTAGCGTGTCTGCCACCTATCTTTACTGCGGTTACCTGTTAAACGTTAATGGCGTATTAGCCGCCTGTGAGGGGAAGGGAGGAGGAAGAGGAAGAGGAAGGGACGCAGGAAGAAGAGGGGAAAAGAGGACAGGAGGGACGTGACATGAAACAATATCTACTAAATCCGCTGTAATAGAACATTTAAGCCAAAATCATGACCCGGAAAGGTGGACGTGTGTTTATTTACATTATGGGTGATCACGTGTGCAGCTGACCTTGGGATGGGGTTCAGCTGGCAGTGTGAAATCTGACCTAACAAGCGGAACGATAACCTGCTGCGTGACGGGGCCTCAACCACCTGCTAATTGGCTGAGGGAGAAAAATGCTAAGTAGGAAGATTAGGTGAGTACTTCATCAGGTGGGGAACAGCAGCGCGGGTAAAGGATGGAGTCTGCGGCCGATTAAGTGAGCAGTGAATCTTGTGGCGGCAATACATCAGGAGATTACTTAATTGGATTAGCGGGCGTGTATATCAGACAGGTGTTTGACTGATTGGGTGTTTGACTGATTGCTTTACATGATGGCCAATGCATGGATAGGTAACACAATTGATTGGATGCCGTTTTGAGTGAGTTACGACACTGACCAATTAGGAAGTTAGCGGACACAGGACACAGGTAGAGGGACACACACACACACCTGGACATAGAACCGTGATTAACTACGATTGTTATAGAGAAGAAGAAAAAAACATCTATTTTACCTATCTTCAGAGGTGGCTAGGGGAAGGTAAAGCATTGCTAGCATAGGCACTGTAGGGTTTTATGGGTGTATCCTGTGAAGGTGGTGGTAGGGTGTTTGTAAAGGTGAAAGGCAGCAGTGTTTGTGAGGGTGAGGGGAGCATTGTTTGCGTGGAGGTGAGGTGCCACTGCTCAAAGAAAGGGGAAAAGGGGAGATTCACTTTATGGAGACATGATTGCCAAAGACGATCAAATAAAGGTTTACAATGCTAAGATGAGAAGGTCAAGGGGTGTGTGAGAGAGAGAGAAAAAAAGAGATAGAGAAAGAAAGAGAGAGTACAGCTCAATACACAAACAGACGAAATGGAAAACACATCAAATTCAGGGGAAAATATGTTTATACGATTCGTTCAACGCCATCTATTGACGAAACCCTCGCATCAATGCTACTTCAAAGGGAGACAGACCTCGCTTCTCCTTCACCCCTTAGTTCCTCCTTCTCCTTCTCCTCCTCCTCCTCCTCCTCCTCCTCCTCCTCCTCCTCCTCCTCCTCCTCCTCC
Organism: Cancer borealis; assembly: GCA_036785275.1. NCBI lineage: Eukaryota > Metazoa > Arthropoda > Malacostraca > Decapoda > Cancridae > Cancer > Cancer borealis. The sequence goes on from JAXIVD010005605.1 coordinate 20,403, forward strand.
TCCTCCTCCTCCTCCTCCTTGCCACCTAAAGGGCACCTCATCCAGACAAAAACAAATTGGTTGGAAATTCTCTCATCTTAATGTTGACAGAAAGAGAGAGAGAGAGAGAGAGAGAGAGAGAGAGAGAGAGAGAGAGAGAGAGAGAGAGAGAGAGAGAGAGAGAGAGAGAGAGAGAGAGAGAGAGAGAGAGAGAGAGAGAGAGAGAGATGCAATATACCGAAACTATTCTCCGCGCCACATGTTGCACTGGATTACGAGTTCTTCAACACACACACACACACACACACACACACACACACACACACACACACACACACACACACACACACACACACACACACACACACACACACACACACACACACACACACACACACACACACACACACACACGGCAGCAGCACAAAAGAGAACTAGGTCATATCTAGCTAACATTCTCCACCTAATCAAACTTAACATATATCATTTCTTACGTTATTTTGCATCCAATCACTTTTGGGCGGGATTTTTTTTTTATATATAATCAACTAAGAAGAAAAAATAATTTAAAAAAACATAAAAAAAAGAGAAAAAAAAAGAGAAATATACATACCATGAAGAATGAAAATAATAATAATAAAGGAAGAAATAGGCATGGGAGAGAAAATAATGTTTATACCTCATAGTGAACTCATCAAATTAGCTACAAATGGATTTAATTAACGGTGCGCGGAGGCTGAGCGGCCGTGGCATCACTAAGGAGACAGCAACAGTAAAATTAGTTACACCAGAACCTTATTAAACCGCTCTGCCAGAAGGATATTATGTAACAGACACACACCGATAAAGACTAGGAAATAACTAACATAATAAATAAAAGGAAGTTAGTGAAAGTAATCTAACACAACCAAGAGTAAGTTAACGAAGCAGTGAATTGAGGAGAAGAAAATAATAAACGATAATTAGATTCGCCAAAAAATCACACTGATAAATAAAGAAAATATTCAATACGACCACAACACAAAAAAAAAAAAAAAAAAAAAAAAAAAAAAAAAATACTCCACTATCCCATTAATACCAAAAGACTAATTCCACATGAGATAATGAAAACAAACCTTGAAACTTAAATAAAAGAAACACGGACAGACAAAGTAGATGAATAATTTGAGTACCTGCTTAAGAGAACGAGATTAATCAAGTGCACAGTGATGACGAGTGCAAGTGGAGGAGTGAGTGAGGCAGGAAAATGAAGTGGCTGGAGAAGAGAGAGAAGAAGAGAGGAAGAGAGGAAGAGAGGAAGAAAAGCACAAGGAATAACTTGAGAAACACCGCCAATAACAGAGGTAGAATAGTGACACGTCTCCTCTTAGAAAACGGAGAGAGGGAAGGTGGAAGGGAGAAGAAAGGCTGTTGAGAGGGTTCATTCTGTACACAAGGCTTTGATAACACTCCTCTCTCTCCCTTCCTTCTGTGTCTCCCTCTGTGTCTTTCTCTCCTTGTCAGGTTGCTGCTCCACAAAGTCACAATGAGATGTCGACAATAGCTTCCGCGTTAATCGCTATCCTATCCTAGCTTTTGTCTCTGCCTCTATCTCTTCTCCTCCTCCTCCTCCTCCTCCTCCTCGTAGTACGTTCAGCAATCTTCATATACCATCGCTCTAAGGAACTTCAGCTAGCAATACCCGGAGGGAGGCCACGAGAAAAATAATAATAATAATATGCATAAACGTGATGCATCGCTTGAAGATAACGACGCAAGCCTTAAATTCCGGGCCACGACGATAAAGAATGGACTGGTTATTAGGCCAAGACGGACGACCAAGGAGGGATGGGGAGGAATATATCTTAGGAAACAGGAACTCAGAAACGCAAGACTAGAACCCTGAGAGAGAGAGTGAAACAGACAGGGGAAGGAACACGTAGACAGGAGTAGTATAAGTAGGTATAGGTTACGTGGATATGGAAACAGAAGGGAAACTAATACAGGTGACACAAGGAGGAATATGGAACAGTGAGCACAAGGCAATGAGGCGTAACAGTCCCAACTTGGTAACATGAGGGAGGAGGGGTGGGAGGAGGGGGGGTAACGAGGGTGGGAGATGGAGCGTAAGAACATGGGGGAGATAAGGAAGCGAGGAGATGAGGACACGGATATTTGATGACATGTGGGAGGAGGAAAGGGTTGACGGGTTGCAAGACTTGAATTTGGGACATGGTGAAGGAAGATGATAAGGGTGGAAATGCGTGAAGGTGGAAAGGACATAAAGGACTTTGGGATTAGATGAACTTTTTTTAACCAGAAATAATGTGGTTGGGAGGTCTGCAGGTGATTAGAAAACACACACCAGGGTTAAAGAACAGACCAGGAGAAGGAAAAAAAAAACATGTAATATGGAAATGAACAACTGGAATCATAAGGGATAAGGAAAAAAAAACACTGGGGAAGAAAAATAAAGAAAGGGACGGAGACAGAACCCAAAAGAATAATCAGAATCCAATTAAAAACTACACGCGTGGAGAGAAGAGATGGAGACAAAAATACAACCTCGTCAGCTTTGCCTCCTTTCCCCTTTCCTTGGGCGTCTTGTTCTTCCCTTGAGGCCCTTCGGTTGTCCCGGGTTCCCTGAGGCTGGATGCCGCCGCCGCTGTCTCTGTGATCACCAGCCGCAGCGATATTTATGAGACTCTTCCTCGGGCGTGTGGTGTCGGGCGGAGGTGGTCGGGTGTGTCGAAACTTTTCTACGCCCCAGGAGGCTTCAGGTAGGTAGTGGGCGGGGTAGGGGTGGGGTATCAGAGGCCGGTATGGGGTAGGGTAGGGTTCGGCAATGCGGGTGGGAGGGGCCTTAGAGATGGGAGGGGTATTGAAGGGGTGGGGGTGTAAGGGAATGCATATGCATGTAGTTTTAATAAAGAGAGAAGTTTCGTGTGCCAGGAATAGGTGCAAAATCCGTTCTTAAAGCCTGAAAACTGCGCTGGGTGCATTAACGCCTGATAAACTCCGTGTTATTTGTGTATGCGTTGCTGGGAATTTTTTTAAAACCGTCTTGCAATACACGTATCTTGCTCATTCTTTTACTGAGTCTCGTATGTTACCTGAGCAAGCTTAATTACGTACCTGTTCGTCTACTTACACCTCTGCTTCCCGTCTGTTTCCACTAAAACCACCACCAGCTCACTTTCATTTTGATAATATAAGAAAAAATGTTGTTCAAAGCAATTATTTTAGTCAGACTCGTTACTCCTTCCTACGTTTTCTTTACAATACTAAAATAAAATCAGCTACAGAACCTCCTTTTGGGAATAAACTCTACAAATTCTCTTACTAATCTTCCTTCCGCTAGGTTACAAGTATTCATTTACCCTTATTAAACCTTCATCGACTTCAATCTTTAACTTATAGCCTCAAGCACAGCGGCCACGAGAGAATAGCAATAAGTTCACTAAACACTTTAATCCTTCATTCAGCCAACGCGCTTACTCCAGCTATCCCAAACTTGGCAGCCCACTTCAGAGGCAGACGATCAGCACTCCACTCTCAGGCTTCAACAATAACACAAACAGACCTTATAACTTCCGCTGCTGGATTGGAGGTACTGAATGGGGGAAGGAAAAGAGGAAAAGGCACATAAACGGATAAAGAGAGAGAGAAAGAGAGAGAGAGAGAGAGAGAGAGAGAGAGAGAGAGAGAGAGAGAGAGAGAGAGAGAGAGAGAGAGAGAGAGAGAGAGAGAGAGAGAGAGAGAGAGAGAGAGAGAGAGAGAATGAGAGAGAGAAAGGAGACGTGGTGTGTATCTGAATAACTAAACCGACTTGGAACTCCAGCGAAATTGTTGGCAGTAGTTCCGCTGCAGCTAGAACTGAGCCAAGACCTGGAACCTTGAGTCGCAGCCGAGAGCTTAACGCGCGGGGAAGAGCAAGTCGATGGAGGAATGGATGGAGTGAAGACGACGAGCTGAAACAGTGACTATGTATGGGCTATGTATGGGTTATGTATGGGCTTCGGGCTGTAGACTGTGGGCTGTGGGTTGAACTTTAAAGCGATCTTGAAAGGTTAAAGTGAAATTACACGGTGAATAAATCAATACACGGGAGTAAGATCAATAGAGATGTTGTGAGAAAATACATAAAAAGACGGGTATATAGAAATCATGTTTGGATAAAGGAAAATGGAAAATGTACAGAACTGAATATTGAAACTTAACATGAAAATTGATGAAGGATAACTGCTTTCGGATGTTCTCGTTAGAGGTCGCCACAGTCCCTCTAAAATTTCTATTCCACCCTGTCCTCTGCATCATCCTGTCACACCAATCATCAGCAAGTCCTTCTTTACCATAGCCATAAACTGACTCCTTCGCCTTCGTCTTATTCTGTCTAACGGCTCCATCCTCATCATCCTTCTCCAGACACATCCCGCATCCTTCTCTGCCCTTGTCTAGACCATCTCAATCTTGCCTCTCACTCTGCCTCCGTGCCGTCCTACCTCCACTGTCTCTCTAATATACTCATTCCTAATCCTGTTCATCCTAGTCACTCCTAACGAAAATTGCAGAATCTTCAACTTCATCTCTTGTGTTTTTGTCTTCGCCACAACCTCCAGACCATAAAAGACACAGCTGGA
>JAXIVD010005606.1:5000-7500 GCA_036785275.1 Cancer borealis
AATGGAAGCCAAATCGTGCATCATCAAACACCCAACCTTTGCATCTAAACTTGATATGATATTAAGCTTGTGAATCTACTTTACTTAGTCAGCAGAGTCTGTATAAACCATCACTGGCGCATCACTTTTCATCACAACCAGTTAACCTTTCATCACAACTGTTCAAGCGTCCTCTAGCAGTCTCCTTACTTCTTATGTGTAACTGTACTTCTGATAACGTATCTAACTAATCATGTCAACGCCTGGAATAGTGACGCCTGGAAACACAGCTGGAAGGAGGAGGCAGCAGGAGGAGTGAGCACCGTTAACCTGCATATATCACCTCCTCCTTCCTTCCTCAACATGTCTCCAGGCGCTTCACAAACAACTATGAACTCACCCACAACGGATCCTAGTGTTCCTCCGGCCGTCTCCCTGCCTGACTACACATTGAGTCCCTTATAACTTCCTCCTCCCTTAGACTCAAGCACTGCATCGTGTTTCCTTGATGTTAGCGTTAATGGAGCGGCTTTATGGGCTAAATATGGAACAATGTAAGCTATTAATATCCTTTAGTGAAGGCTTGTATGAAGGCCTTTTGTAGGTCCTTTTAGTTTTCAAGGTACAATGTGTGTGTGTGTGTGTGTGTGTGTGTGTGTGTGTGTGTGTGTGTGTGTGTGTGTGTGTGTGTGTGTGTGTGTGTGTGTGTGTGTGTGTGTATGTGTGTGTTTGTATAGGTTAGGTTAGGTTGAAAGTAAGAAAAATAAAAAATACAAGTTAAAAGTTAAGTCAAAGTTTGGTTAGGAATGAAAATGAAAGTAAACGTTAAAGTAAGTTGGTAGGTGATTTTTCCATCGTTTTGAGTGCGAGCGTGCATGGAAATATAAATAAATACATATATATATATATACACTTCACACATTGATAGAAATACGTGGAAAACACTCAATCTTCCTATGCAAAACGTGGACAGGGGAATCTCACTCTGGAAACAGTTAGCCAGTCACCCAGTCACTCAGCCAGCCACTGGAAATCCATTAAAAGCACAAACACACACCAGTACAAACACACACACACACACACACACACACACACACACACACACACACACACACACACACACACACACACACACAACTAACTTATCGACACAATATAACTTAAATAAAAAAATAAAAACACAAATCCCACCACCTAACGTAACCCTTCGACTGTATATACAATTCCCACAAAACCTTTCACAGCCACCACCACCGCCGCCACCACCACCACCACCACCACCACCGCCACCACCACCACCACCACCACCACCACCACCACCACCACCACCACCGCCACCACCACCACCGCCACCACCACCACCACCACCACCACCACCACCACCGCCACCACCACCACAGCCATCAATCAGACCCCCACCAAGCAGGGAAACACAGACAGAGGGAGGGAAGGGAGAGTGAGTGTTCTACCACCACCATCAGCCTTTCACTCTTTCTCTTCCTCTTCCTCTTTCCTCGCTTGTCAGGGGAAGGCCAGAGGAAAAAAGAAAAAGGGAAATCTAAGAGAAGAGATAGTCATTGGGAATCAGGGAAACCTATAACATTAACAGGGAAACTAAGGGGAGAATAGGAGAAAAGACGAGAGCAGGAGAGACAAGGGGAGGGAGACAAGAGTATAAAGGAAGAACAGACAGCTAAAGGAGAATAAAGTAATAGGAACATAGGGAAGAGACAGGAGGAAACAAAGGGAAAAGGGAAAACTAACCTTCCCTTCTGTTGCCATTCCGCCATTCCACACAGTCTTGTTTCCTTCATCACTTACCTGAAAGACAAAAAAAAATGATTTATATATTTTTTTTTTTTGTTATAATGGAAAATATCATATAACTTTCACTACACTTATTTTTTTCCCTCTCAAAGTTATGAAGGAAATGAAAAAAAAAAAAAAAAGGATAACTATTATATATTTTTGTTATTCTTTTATGTAAATTAATAGTATTGTAATAGGTTATATAATTGTAGGTTATTAGCATTATAGAGTTAGTTAGGTTATAATAAATTAACCTACGTATTCCTATCTATATTTGCCCAGAGGAAAAAAAATATATTACCTTTAAAGAACGCAAGAAAGAAAGAAAGAGAAAAACTATAGAAAGTGAAAAATAAATTCCTGATAACTCAATGTATTCCAAACTTTTTTTTATTTTATTTTTTTATTATATTTTATTTATAGGAAGTTCTTATAATCTTTCAATTTGTTTATTTATACTATTTCTCTCTCTCTCTCTCTCTCTCTCTCTCTCTCTCTCTCTCTCTCTCTCTCTCTCTCTCTCTCTCTCTCTCTCCTTTCGTAGTCCTCCTAATGTTTCTTTCTCATTTAATAGAATACGGACAGCGAGAGAGAGAGAGAGAGAGAAAAAAAAAAAAGAGAGCAGAGGAACACATTTATCCATCTACATCCTCCTCCCTCCAGCCCCTCCCCCTCCCCCCCCTCCCACCCAGGGCACAGAGGAGATAAAAGT
>JAXIVD010005606.1:15000-17500 GCA_036785275.1 Cancer borealis
CCACTTACACATACACACACACACACACACACACACACACACACACACACACACACACACACACACACACACACACACACACACACTGGATGACAAGGATTAAGTTCAAAGTCTGTCGAGTGGGAAAAAACTTGATTCACCTCCCTCCCCCACTTCATCCTTTCCTCCTTCTCTTCTTCCTCTCTTTCTTCTCTTGATGACTCTTTAAAAGACTGGAGCTCGATGCTGGCGGGAAGATGCAAGATTTAAGAGTCTAGAGTTAAAATGAAAACTTGACCTGACCTAACCTGACCTACCTTAACCGAACCTTACTTAGCCATACTATACCTTACCTAACCTAACATAATGGAACCATAACCTTACCTAACATAACTTAACCTAAACTAACCTAACCTAACTTTACCTTACCTAACTTAAAACCATAACCGAACTCAACTAACTATAACCTTGATCCTGTCTTAAGTATTGTATAATTATTTACATTCCAATTCCATTTCACTATAACTCAGAAGAATAGTCGTTATTTGCTCTTTCATTTACATTCTATACTGATTTTACGTACACCTTATACTTTTCAAGTTATTTATAAAAAACATTATTTCTGAAGAAAAAACTCTACGGGTATATCCTTGAACATTTCATTACCATTTCTACATCTCCGAATCTCATGAAAATTGGTATATTCAGGTTCTCGGTCATGCTGAACACGAATCTGAACTCACTTTTCTGATTACTATACTAATATGGATTTTCGATTTTGTGGCCGTAAAATTCCACTATAATTGAGGTCAAACATTAAGTTTTCCCATTTTACCTCGAAAATATTATTCATATAGAAAAAATGCTTAGACACAAGGTTACGGATCTATTTGTCGTCTATCTATTATTGTCGTCGCTTTTCAAAATAAATCTTAAACCTTTAGATAACATTTACGTTATGAGAAAAAAGTGCATTTTTTTCCATTCTTACATCAATATTAATTATTTTTTCAAATCCGTTTCACTATATCTTAAAAGAATACGTGTCTCCTACTCTTCCTTTTACATTCTAGACTTATTTTACGCACACATACTTTTCGAGTTATTTCGAAAAACATAATTTCTAACAAAAAATTTAAGGGTGTACCCTATAAAATTTCATAAAATTTTTTACACCTCCGAATTTCATAAAAATCGGTATACTCTAGTTTTCTGTCATTCTGAACCCAAATCTGGACAAAGTTTCATGATTACTATAATACCAAACCCTTTTCATCCTGTCTTGCCTAATAAGAATAATGGAATTATTTATTATTGAACTTTACTGGGTGATGCTGGTCTTCTACGACAATATACATAGATAACCTACCCAAAAAAATACACAATATAACGGATTAATGTTATTTGTTTTTTCTTTCTATAACTGTTAGTGAATTACAAGTGATTAAATGTATTTTTCCCTTCCAATTCCATTCCACCAAAGCTGAAAAGAGTGCACGTCTCTTACTTTCTTTACTATGCTATACATAATTTAAAGATACCTCATACACTTCTGATTTATATATGACAGGAAATAACGTTAGAAGAAACATATGTTTGTTTTTCTGTTGTGTGATGTTGTGCAGTGTGGCAGCTTACAAGGATAATGATAATAATAGTAAAAAAAAAAAATAATAATAATATTAATGATAAAGTAATGAATTAGCAGCTGTGCTAAATGTGTGTGTGTGTGTGTGTGTGTGTGTGTGTGTGTGTGTGTGTGTGTGTGTGTGTGTGTGTGTGTGTGTGTGCATGTGTTGTTGTTGAGAGTTATGGAAGGGTAACTGTGACATAAACTTGCATGAAGTATTGTCATAATCTGTTAAACGTCCATAAAGAAGGAAGGAAGGAAGGAAGGAAGGAAGGAAGGAAGGAAGGAAGGAAGGAAGGAAGGAAGGAAGGAAGGAGGGAAGGAAGGAAGGAAAGAAGAGCTGGCTGGCTGGCTGCTTCCTGTTACACTGTCAATCTGTCAATCTTTCAATCTACTACCCTGTCACCCTGTCACTATATCTACCTGTCACTTCATCACCCTGTCACCCTGCCACGTCTTCTCTAAGCTTCCAGTAACTCAGTAGCTCAATCAAGAGGCGAGAAGAGTGCTGAGCTGCGGGAAGTTTAATAATCTGATAAAAATGGGATCAATAAAGTCAGATCAATAAAGAGTGAAGTTGTAGCCACGATGTTATATTGTTTAGTTTTTTTCACTTTTCTTCCTTCCTTCCTTTCTTTCTTTCCTTCCGTCCTTCCTTCGCCATCAAGATAATCAAGACAACTTAGGAATTATATAGACTGATTCTTTTTTTACTTTTTTTTACTTTCTTTCACTGGATTTTTGTTTTCTTTTCTTCTTTCAAGGTTGTTTTTATATATATATATATATATTTTTTTTTTTCCTCTCTCCAAAGTTTGTACGTATAGGAGAGAAAAGTGGTTGTTATTTTCAGAGAGAGAGAGAGAAAAAGAGAGCGAGAGCGAGAGAGAG
>JAXIVD010005606.1:22500-28155 GCA_036785275.1 Cancer borealis
ACCTTTATTTACCTTCCCTTCCTTCCCTTCCCTTCCCTTCCCCTTTCTTACCTTTCACCTTCCCTTCCCTTCACCTTCCCTTCCTTCCCCTTCCTTCCCTTCCCTTCGTACTCTCACCCTTCCTATCGGCATGAGTCAGGAATTGAAAACTTTCTCATGCATGTGTAAATCTACCTACTTTCCCCTTCCGCTGCCAAAGGATCTTAAGGTAGAATTTTAAAGGATGATGAATAATAAAATGAATTACATGTGAAAATTGAAGAAATGACAGTTAAAAATGGTTATTTATTCGTGTTTTTTTTTTACTTCAGTTGTCTTTAAAGTGATAATTTTCTGTTAATCATCCCAGCTTTCCTCCTCCTCTCCCTTCTCCTCCTCACTCCTCCTCTCCTTCTTCCTCTTCTCTCCTCCTCCTCCTCCCTCCTCCTCCTCCTCCTCCTCCTCCTCCTCCTCCTCCTCTCTCCTCCTCCTCCTCCTCCTCCTCCTCCCTCCTCCTCTCCTCCTCCTCTATCTTGTAACGCCTAGACTAATGATGATTACTATGAGAAAAAACACTGATTATACTTAAACTCTATAAATTAAAACTTCATAAGTGTTCATCTACCTTACTCTTACATACACGTTTGGTAAAGAAAAGTATTAGAGTTTGTTAACAATGACAACTACTAAGTATTCAGAAAAGTAAAATTTTGTGAAAGATACTTCATAATATAAAAGAAAAGGAAGGCAAGAGAAGGAAGGGAGGGAGGAAGGAGGAGAGACTCTAGAAAGAAAATATTGCAAGACGAAGAATATAAAATTTATCCAACCGTAAAGCGAATGAGAAATAACATATCATAATAATAATGATTAATATATAATAATAAAAATAACCACTGATGCTTAGTAGTATGGGAGAAAGGGAGAGCAGAGAATTCACGAAACTAAGTGCATTTAAAAAGAGTTCATCTACGAAGCAGCGAATCCCGTGAATTAGCTCATTCATAAAGCAGTGAACCTTATAAATGCAAGTGAATTCTTAAAACAATAAATTTTAAGAGCAAACTAAGCAGTGTGTCTTAATTTTACTGAGAGAGAGAGAGAGAGAGAAAGAGAGAGAGAGAGAGAGAGAGAGAGAGTAGAGAGAGAGAGAAGAGAGAGAGAGAGAGAGAGAGAGAGAGAGAGAGAGAGAGAGAGAGAGAGAGAGAATTAAACAAAATAAAATAAAGTAAGAAAACACAAACAAACAAGAGAATGCAGGGAAAATTTGGTTTGAAAAGTTGAATGTTTATTAATGAAAGAAAGAAATACATAAACATCAAGTTTCTTATCTCTCTCTCTCCCTCCTCTCTCTCTCTCTCTACTCCTCTCTCTCTCTCTCTCTCTCTCTCTCTCTCTCTCTTCTCTTTTTTCTTTTTTCTCTCTCTCTCATGCACACACACACACACACACACACACACACACACACACACACACACACACACACACACACACACACACACACCACACACACACACACACACACACTTTAGAGCATCATTTAGCCAGCTTGTCTTTCATTAACTATAAAATCTTGAGTTCTGTCTGTCTGTCTGTGTGTCTGTCTCTCATTCTGGCAATAAACAGAAGGAAAACACGAAGGAAAGAGGAAAAGAAAGGAAAGCAAAAGAACGAGGCGAATGTCTGTCTGTCTGCTTGCATGTCTGATGATGATGATGATGATGATGATGATGATGATGATGATGAAGGTGATAATAGTGAGTCTGGCCAAGGCACTGCACGTCACGGTCACCTTTTTATCTCGTAATCGCTAAAGTGTTGAAAATGATGACGTGTTCTGTGCCACCTAAACCCTAAGTCCTTCTTCATTGTGTGTCGCCTTCTTTTAGACACGAGGCTGCACACACACACACACACACACACACACACACACACACACACACACACACACACACACACCACACACACACACACACACACACCCACACCGCACACACACACATTCACGCACACTAGGGTCTTGGTGATCTTGATCTAATATTTTTGTAAACTACGTAAAGAGGATCCATAGTGGGTTATATAAAGGTTAGGTTAGGTTGTATGGGAGGGTATGTTAAGTTATGTTAAGTTAGGTTAGGTGAGGTGAGGTGGTGAGGTGAGGTGAGATGAGGTGACGGTGAGGTGAGGTAAGATTAGGTTAATTTAGTTTAGGTAAGGTTAGGTTTAGTTTGGTTTGGTTTGGTTTGGTTATGTTATGTTAAGTTATGTTGTTATGTTATGTTATGTTATGTTATGTTATGTTAAGTTAGGTTAGGTTTAGTTAGGTTAGGTTATAAAGGTTATAGAGGACAGCAGGGAAGCTGATTCAGTATTTCTTGTCTGTATATAATGTTCTCTCGTCTAATAAATTGCAGGCATTCAATTTGCTTTCCTTTTCTCTGTCTTGTCTCGTGTTTTGAAACTATTTGTGTTTGTGTCGTACAGTGGACAATTTAATGTGTTGGTTTAGGCAAGTGCTATTACTATTATTATTATTATTATTATTATTATTATTATTACTAGTATTATTATTATCATTATCATTATTATTATTATTATTATTATTTTTCTTGAAGTGGTGTTGTCTGTTGTACTGCCTGTCTGTCTGTATGTATGTAAGTATGTCTGTCTATCCCTCTGCCTGTCTGTCTGCTGCCCACGCCACCACAGGATGTAAAGTGCGAGGGGAAAAAGAAGAAAGGGAAAAATACAGGCTCGGGCAAAAATGTGGACCAAGCTGTGAAGAAAAAAAAGAAAAAAAAAGTGTGCGGAGAATTAATGTGTAAAAAATTAAGAGAAAATGTCTAAATAATGCAAGTACTTCGTTTTGTTAATGTGTGGAAATTTTTTTATTGAAGTGATATAATGTTTTAAAGTTTTGGTAAATGTGTCTATTTCATCTCTCTCTCTTTCTTTCTCTTTCTCTTTCTCTTTTTTTTTTTCTCTCTCTCTCTCTCTCTTCTATCTATCGCCTCATTATCTACTTATATATCAATCTCTTTACTTATCTATCAAACAATCGATCAATTTCAAGCTATCTATCAATCAATCTACCTAGCTATTTTCTATATTATCTATTTATCTATCTATCACTTTATCGGTTTTAGAGGACGAGGTAAAGCGAAGTCAAGTATTGTAAAGTCATTATTTACAAAGTGAGACAAAAATTTATACGATACACAAACGTAAAAAATTCTTAGGAAAAAATCATGGTTTTGAAAAAGTTTCTTGGTGGAAAAAAAAAATTGGATATAATAGTTATTGCTCAAATGGTAAAGAAGGGAGGGAGGGAGGGAAGGGAGGGAAGGGGAGAGAAGGGAGGGAGAGAGGGAGGAAGAAGAGAGGGAAGGAAGTTAAGAGGGAGTGATGGTAAGAGGGAGGGATGATAGAAGGGAGGGAAGGAAGGAGGGAGGAATGGAGGGAATAAGAGAAGTAGGGAAGGTAGGATGGATGAGGATGGAGGGAGGGAAGGAGGGAGGAGGGAGAGAAAGAGGGAGAGAAAGAATGAAATATATAGATAAAATAAGAAAGGAAGGAAGTAAAGGGAAATAGAAAAAAGATAGACACAAATTAAAATGATACTCGTGAAAATATATCATATTTTTTTTACAGAATAATAAAAATGTGTGAGTGTGTGTGTGTGAGTGTGTGAGTGTGTGTGTGTGTGTGTGTGTGTGTGTGTGTGTGTGTGTGTGTGTGTGTGTGAGTGTGTGTGTGCGTGTGTGTGTCTTCATCTCATTCCATTCATCCCAAGACGCATTGAAATAAGAAGACAAGAAAGAAAAACAAACAGAGAAAAAAAAAAACACACAAAAAAAAACATGTACATCCTTGGTCCTCAGTATTTATCTCGCTTCCTCGAGGGAATCAAAAACAAACAAACAAACAACAAACAAACAAAGCAAACAAAAAAAACATAAGGAACATGAAAGGAAGAGAAAAGAAAAGAAAAACATCACATGAAAGAAGAAAAAAATAATTGAAAGAAATATAGAAAGTACACGAGAAAGACAAAGAAAATAAAAGAATGAAACACAGAGAGAGAGAGAGAAGAGAAAGAAAAGAAACAAATAAAAATTTCAGCGAAAGTTTCTAACGAGCAGGAAATGGAGACAGAGGAAGAAAGGTAGTGAGGAGAGAGAGAGATAGAGAGAGAGAGAGAGAGAGAGAGAGAGAGAGAGAGAGAGAGAGAGAGGAGAGAGAGAGAGAGAGAGAGGAGAGATAGAGAGAGAGAGAGAGAAGTGAGTGTGTGTGTGTGTGTGTGTGTGTGTGTGTGTGTGTGTGTGTGTCGTGTGTGTGTGGTGTGTGTGTGTGTCCTTAACAGGTAACTACATTCTAATGGGTTATATCTATTAGAGAGAGAGAGAGAGAGAGAGAGAGAGGAGAAGAGAGAGAGAGAGAGAGAGAGAGAGAGAGAAGAGAGAGAGAGAGAGAGAGAGAGAGAGGAGGTCCTTAACAGATAATTATTTTGTAATATTCAAATTCCTGCTTCAAACTTTAATCACGCACACACATGCACATGCACACTCCACGCACACACACACACACACACACACACACACACACACACACACACACACACACATGCAATAGATAAACAAATAAAATAAAAAGGAAGAAAAGGCAGTAAAAGGGAGAACTATTTCCCATTCTCTCTCTCTCTCTCTCTCTCTCTCTCTCTCTCTCTCTCTCTCTCTCTCTCTCTCTCTCTCTCTCTCTCTCTCTCTCTCTCTCTCTCTCTCTCTTTCTTTTCTTTAAATGTAGGAAGCAGGCAATATATTTTCTGCCATGACTTAACTCTTTTCTCTTTCTCTCTATTTTTTATAGTTGTGTGTTAGAGAAAGAGAGAAAGAGAGAGAGAGAGAGAGAGAGAGGAGAGAGAAGAGAGAGAGAGAGAGAGGAGAGATCGAGAGAGAGAGAGAGAGAGAGAGAGAGAGAGAGAGAGAGAGAGAGAGCGCGACTATTTTTGTTTTATATATATATTTTTTACATTGGATTAATTTCATGCTGATCTGCCACGATATTAAAACACTTGTCATTTTCCATGCAGTTGAAATTACAAATGTCTGCCTGTATGTCTGTCTGTCTGTCTGTCTGTCTGTTTATCTGTCTATATGTCTGTTTGTGTACTGATATGTCTACCTGTCTCCATTTATGGTCTGTGTGTATGTCTGTCATTTTAACGCGTGTGTGATTTTATTTTCATTGATCAATATATCACTATTTTGTCTATTAATCCATCTATCTATTTATCTATCTATCCAACTTGTCTATGTATGGTATTTCTATGTCTATCTATCTATTTACATATCTATACATCTATCTATTTATCTATCACCACTAAGAAGTAATATAAACAATAATCTTCAATCTTTTTCTTATCAATAATCTTTCACAACTAAGAATAATATATACATCATTATTTTAAGCCTTTTTCTTATTAATAGCGTTTAGTTTTGCTTTGAAGTCAAACATCAGAACCAACCAAACACTTGCTTTCTCTCTATCCATTTATACCTGCTAGACCGTTTATTTCTAATTGAGCTAATATATAACACTTATAATTAATACTAAATGTTGAAGATAATTCGGGACTAAAAGAGAGGAAGATAAAGATCAATAAATACTAAATTACAT
>JAXIVD010005607.1:2500-17500 GCA_036785275.1 Cancer borealis
ATAAAGTACTCGCTATATCCGTGGTGGTGCTCTTACAAATGCTTATCCACCCTTAGCGACACAAACATAAACATATACCTTAACACAAATATTCCTATTCTATCCTACCTAACTATACGTGAGGGAACTGATGGAAAAACGACCAAAATACACTCACGCCACAAATATTGTTTGAGAGTCACTGGGTCCTTCTGGCCGTCGTCCTTGTTTGAGAGGCAACTCCACATGCAGCCTTCGTCAAACCACAACCGAAAGACGAGTCTTTTGCTGGTCCTCTCGGCAGCTGTCTGGAGCGGGGTCACGGAACACTAGTGACTGACCTTCCGCCCAGACCGGTATATATATCCTCAGTTCCAGTGACGTCACGCGTTTTTCCCATCATCCTCTTTCGCTAGTAGTACCTACTCTAACCATAACAAGGTATCTTAACGAGCGTCGAGAATACGAGGATTTACCGGTGATTCCGCAAAGGAATCACCGTAATGATAGTTGGCCCGTTGTACTCGGTACACGGCTTTCCTCTTTAAAAAAAATAAATCCTCGTATTCTCACACTCGTAAGAACATGAGTTTATATATTATCAACATAAGTCGGGAACGGTCTTCTTCTTCTTCTTCTTCTTTCTTCTTCTTGTCTCTATGCAAGACTTCCGAGTCAGACGTGACTCGACCTCCTGGTCGGAATAGGTGAACCCAACTCCCAACCAGTCCTGGCAAACTGAGCAGGGTGGTGATCCTCGACGGGGTCTCACCAAAGCCTTCATCCATGGGGGGTGAACTTCCAGTCCTTTACCTGGGCACTACAGAGCCCCCAGGACTGCGGTGATCTCTGCTTCAGCTGCGGGACCAGTTTACCAGTTCGGCATCTCCTCGCCGCTGCAAAAGAGTTTTTATAGGCAGTAACCTTTCCTTTAACCACCCAGGGGTCTACTTACTACCATCTCTCCCTCTCAACACTCCTCTAGGAATTCCTCACAGGCCTTCGGGCTCTGCGTGGTTCCTCCGTGTCATCCTCATCCTCGGAAGGAAACACGATCTCGCTCATGTCTACTATAGAACCTCCATCACCCACAACTAGTGTTAACTTGTCCGCGGCACGGTGGATTGTGTAGCCGTTGACAGTGAGGTGATGGTTGTAATGATGGTTGTAGTAGTAACTGCCTCGTCCACCCTCGAAGTGGAGGAGTGTGTATTTGGCACCACCATAGTCGCCCTCACGTATAAGTTAATATCCCTAACTCCCGCGTCACACTCATCCGACGTTTCAATTTAAAAAAACATAGCATGGGCTTTCCGTTTCATTACCGTGGGCACCACCAACGAATCGAGCAAGGTGTTATTTCTTTTCTGTTTAGAATAATAAAGGACTCCATCTTCCTCTGATCGTGATGACCGACTTCTGAACACTCAGGTTTTATTGCTCCACCAAGCGCTTGTTCACCCACTTCTGTTACTTCCTCCTGGGGAAACCACGAGTCGCCTAACAAGTCTATCTGAGAATTCATAATTAAAATTTAATTGGAGGGGGGAAGGACGCCCGGCGATCCGAAGACCGCGACTCACTTAACAATCTGGGGATAGGTGCCCGCAGAGGAGACTTTGAGCGTATTAGTCCACTAACACTATCACTAACACTTAAAAAAAGAAAACAATGCATCACTATTAACTCTACGTAACTATTCTAATCACCAATCACTACTCTGTAAGGGAATAAAAAATTAACTGGAAGGGGGGCTAATTACCTATTTAACTAGCACACTGTAGCGTCAACCGGACAACGTGGGCTGATGCGTAATTTGCATCTACACCGCTGCAACCACTGTACCGAGGGTCAGACGTTGGTTTAAGAACAGAAAACCAATATAAAAATAATAGACAACTTTAATGATGAATAAAATAAATAAAGTACTCGCTATATCCGTGGTGGTGCTCTTACAAATGCTTATCCACCCTTAGCGACACAAACATAAACATATACCTTAACACAAATATTCCTATTCTATCCTACCTAACTATACGTGAGGGAACTGATGGAAAAACGACCAAAATACACTCACGCCACAAATATTGTTTGAGAGTCACTGGGTCCTTCTGGCCGTCGTCCTTGTTTGAGAGGCAACTCCACATGCAGCCTTCGTCAAACCACAACCGAAAGACGAGTCTTTTGCTGGTCCTCTCGGCAGCTGTCTGGAGCGGGGTCACGGAACACTAGTGACTGACCTTCCGCCCAGACCGGTATATATATCCTCAGTTCCAGTGACGTCACGCGTTTTTCCCATCATCCTCTTTCGCTAGTAGTACCTACTCTAACCATAACAAGGTATCTTAACGAGCGTCGAGAATACGAGGATTTACCGGTGATTCCGCAAAGGAATCACCGTAATGATAGTTGGCCCGTTGTACTCGGTACACGGCTTTCCTCTTTAAAAAAAATAAATCCTCGTATTCTCACACTCGTAAGAACATGAGTTTATATATTATCAACATAAGTCGGGAACGGTCTTCTTCTTCTTCTTCTTCTTTCTTCTTCTTGTCTCTATGCAAGACTTCCGAGTCAGACGTGACTCGACCTCCTGGTCGGAATAGGTGAACCCAACTCCCAACCAGTCCTGGCAAACTGAGCAGGGTGGTGATCCTCGACGGGGTCTCACCAAAGCCTTCATCCATGGGGGGTGAACTTCCAGTCCTTTACCTGGGCACTACAGAGCCCCCAGGACTGCGGTGATCTCTGCTTCAGCTGCGGGACCAGTTTACCAGTTCGGCATCTCCTCGCCGCTGCAAAAGAGTTTTTATAGGCAGTAACCTTTCCTTTAACCACCCAGGGGTCTACTTACTACCATCTCTCCCTCTCAACACTCCTCTAGGAATTCCTCACAGGCCTTCGGGCTCTGCGTGGTTCCTCCGTGTCATCCTCATCCTCGGAAGGAAACACGATCTCGCTCATGTCTACTATAGAACCTCCATCACCCACAACTAGTGTTAACTTGTCCGCGGCACGGTGGATTGTGTAGCCGTTGACAGTGAGGTGATGGTTGTAATGATGGTTGTAGTAGTAACTGCCTCGTCCACCCTCGAAGTGGAGGAGTGTGTATTTGGCACCACCATAGTCGCCCTCACGTATAAGTTAATATCCCTAACTCCCGCGTCACACTCATCCGACGTTTCAATTAAAAAAAACATAGCATGGGCTTTCCGTTTCATTACCGTGGGCACCACCAACGAATCGAGCAAGGTGTTATTTCTTTTCTGTTTAGAATAATAAAGGACTCCATCTTCCTCTGATCGTGATGACCGACTTCTGAACACTCAGGTTTTATTGCTCCACCAAGCGCTTGTTCACCCACTTCTGTTACTTCCTCCTGGGGAAACCACGAGTCGCCTAACAAGTCTATCTGAGAATTCATAATTAAAATTTAATTGGAGGGGGGAAGAACGCCCGGCGATCCGAAGACCGCGACTCACTTAACAATCTGGGGATAGGTGCCCGCAGAGGAGACTTTGAGCGTATTAGTCCACTAACACTATCACTAACACTTAAAAAAAGAAAACAATGCATCACTATTAACTCTACGTAACTATTCTAATCACCAATCACTACTCTGTAAGGGAATAAAAAATTAACTGGAAGGGGGGCTAATTACCTATTTAACTAGCACACTGTAGCGTCAACCGGACAACGTGGGCTGATGCGTAATTTGCATCTACACCGCTGCAACCACTGTACCGAGGGTCAGACGTTGGTTTAAGAACAGAAAACCAATATAAAAATAATAGACAACTTTAATGATGAATAAAATAAATAAAGTACTCGCTATATCCGTGGTGGTGCTCTTACAAATGCTTATCCACCCTTAGCGACACAAACATAAACATATACCTTAACACAAATATTCCTATTCTATCCTACCTAACTATACGTGAGGGAACTGATGGAAAAACGACCAAAATACACTCACGCCACAAATATTGTTTGAGAGTCACTGGGTCCTTCTGGCCGTCGTCCTTGTTTGAGAGGCAACTCCACATGCAGCCTTCGTCAAACACCAACCGAAAGACGAGTCTTTTGCTGGTCCTCTCGGCAGCTGTCTGGAGCGGGGTCACGGAACACTAGTGACTGACCTTCCGCCCAGACCGGTATATATATCCTCAGTTCCAGTGACGTCACGCGTTTTTCCCATCATCCTCTTTCGCTAGTAGTACCTACTCTAACCATAACAAGGTATCTTAACGAGCGTCGAGAATACGAGGATTTACCGGTGATTCCGCAAAGGAATCACCGTAATGATAGTTGGCCCGTTGTACTCGGTACACTAGTTTGAAGGAAAATCCAATACTAACCAAAACAAATACTATATAATCAAACTGAAATAGATCCAAAGAAGAAGAAGAAGACAAGAAGTTAGCGGAGATTCAAGCTCACGTAGGGTGTTATTTAAAGTCTAATTACTCCATTATTAAGTGTGTTCAAGCTACATCGAGTCACCTGTAGCTGTATAAACCCCTAGTGATCACTCAGCTGTGGTATAACCGTGGTAAGTGTGGTAATATAAGAGAAATAACACTTTAATATAAACACGTGGAAATAATGCCACAGTCTGTTGTGTGGAGTGATAGTGTTGACCAACGCGCGCCAACCTTAACATGTTGAAGAATTTGTGTCTCAGTGTAGCTTGAGTCCCACGTTATTAGTGACCACTTTATTGGAGATAGTATTTGGGATGGAGATTGAAGTGTGTTGTCTTGAGGCTGTCTCTCCTGGTACCCACTATCATCATCATCAGCAGCAGCACCAATATCAAAACACGCTGCATTAATTCTCTTTAAATAACCTTTTAAGTCCACATAATGGCGATTGATAACCGTAATGGAAGTATATTTGGTCTTGTTAACCCTTCCTACGCCGCCTCAGACCCGGGAATGAACGTACCTTGTAAGTATGAAGGAAATATTGGTGTTAGAGAAATGTCGGTAAATTTATACTTTATGCCAATATTCCCTATCTCTACCCACACCCCACCAACCCCCCCAACAAGCTTGGGGAATCGGGGGGGTTTTGGGGGGAGGCATATATGAGTGATATATGGTCTTTGAAAAATCTAGGAGAACTTCCCTAGATTTAGGAAAAATTTCCCAGATCTAATCTAATTTACCCTAACCTAACCTAACCTGGGGGGCTGCGCCCCCCCTGGACCCCCCCGCTGACACTGTTGTAACCTAATCTAACCTTATTTACCCTAACACTGTAAATTCCCCCTCAGATGCATGTTATGATGAGGAGCCGGGAGCAGCAGGATCAGTCTGCCTCAGGTGTGGGGAGACGCTGGTGTGATGGCAAGAATCACCTTGAGGCAGGCAGCTCCGTCCACAAAGGAGAGAACAAGTTTGAGTGTCAACAGTGTGATAAAACTTTTAAATGCAAGAGTAAGCTTGAGATACACACCCTGACACACAGTGGTGTTAAAAATCATGAATGTAAAGACTGTGGGAAAACATTTACCCTAAAGTCTCACCTCACCACACACACCCTGACACACAGTGGTGTTAAAAGCTATGAATGTAAAGACTGTGGGAAAACATTTACCCAAAAGTCTACCCTCACCACACACACCCTGACACACAGTGGTGTTAAAAACTATGAATGTAAAGACTGTGGGAAAACATTTACCCGAAAGTCTCACCTCACCAGACACCCTGACACACAGTGGTGTTAAAAACTATGAATGTAAAGACTGTGGGAAAACATTTACCCAAAAGTCTCACCTCACCACACACACCCTGACACACAGTGGTGTTAAAAATCATGAATAAAAACTGAGGGAAAACATTTACTTATGAGTCTCATCTCACCCAACACACCCTGACACACACTGGTGTTAAAAACTATGAATGTAAAGACTGTGGGAAAACATTTACCCGAAAGTCTCACCTCACCACACACACCCTGACACACAGTGGTGTTAAAAACTATGAATGTAAAGAATGTTTGAAAACATTTACTTATAAGTCTACCCTCATCACACACACCCTGACACACAGTAGTGTTAAAAACTATGAATGTGAAGACTATGGACAAGCATTTACCCAAAAGTCTACCCTCACCACACACACCCTGACATACAGTGGTGTTAAAAAATATGAATGTAAAGAATGTGGGAAAACATTTACCCGAAAGTCTATCCTCAACAGACACACCCGGATACACGGTGTTAAAAACTATGAATGTAAAGACTGTGGACAAGCATTTACCCAAAAGTCTTACCTCACCACACACACCCTGACACACGGTGTTAAAAACTATGAATGTGATGACTGTGGACAAAGATTCTCATCTCAATCAACACATGTTTAAACACACTGGCTTGAGGGAGTTCAAGTGTGATGTTTGTAAGAAATGTTTCAAGAGAAAGAAGGATATTCGCAGACACGTGAAGATACACTTTTGAGTTGATGTGTTGTGTGGACAAGTGTGGTGGTGGTTACAGGTGAGGGTGTTACACCTCACTCTGAGACTACACACACACACACACACACACACACACACACACACACACACACACACACACACACACACACACACACACACACACTGTGTCCTGGCACCAATTATGTTTGCAGTATATATAAATGACATGGTTGATGGCATAGAAAATGACATAAGTATGTTTGCAGATGATGCCAAGATAATGAGGAGAGTGACAAACCAGGAAGACTGTATTGCCCTACAATTAGATCTTGATCAAATAAAAGAGTGGTCTAACAAATGGCAAATGGAATTTAATGCTAAGAAGTGCAGTGTGATGGAGTTCGGGAAGAGTAACAAAAGAATCAAAGGGAATTACTCGTTAGCTAATGAAATAATTAAGAAAACGACAGAAGAGAAAGATCTGGGAGTAATTGTGACAGACATTCTATCACCAGAAACACACATAAGCAAGATAACTGGAGAAATGTATACTCTGCTCGGAAATATAAGAACAGCCTTCACATATCTGGATGAAGATATGATAAAAAAAACTAATAACATCAATGATACGGCCAAGATTGGAGTATGCAGCGGTAGTGTGGTCGCCAAGGTTGAAGAAGGATGTTGAAAAGTTGGAGAGGATTCAGCGAGCAGCAACAAAAATACCAGCAAGGCTAAGCGACCTTCCGTACGAGGAAAGATTGAGAGAACTAGGACTGATAACCTTGGAAGAAAGGAGGCAGAGAGGAGATTTAATAGAGTTATATAAAATTCACGAGGGAATGGAGATGATTGACAGAGATGATTTGGTGATCAGGGACGTCAGTGGTAGCAGAGGACATAGCAAGAAATTAATGAAGAGGGCGTGCAGAGGAGACCTTAAGAAGTATAGTTTTCCACATAGAAGTATAACTGTCTGGAACGAGCTCGATGATGAGATTGTGTGTGCAAAAACAATTCATGATTTCAAGACAAAATTGGATGCAAAGAGATATAGAGACGGGACAGCACGAGCCTAAGTGTGGCTCTTTTCCTGTATAACACAACTAGGTAAATACACACACACACCACCAACTGGTGTGGTTTAATGTCAACCCAAGGAACTGATGCATCACAGAACTGCCCAACACTGAGAGCAAGACAAGAGATAGACCACCACCACCACCACCACCACCACCACCACCGCCGCCACCGCCGCCACCGCCACCACCACCACCACCACCACCACCACCAGGATCCACACACCTGCAACACTTACAGCAGAGGTTGTGTGACACTTTCGGTGGTCTGTGAAGTCACCAGACGACACAAGTACAACCACAACTATAATTGGTTCCTGAATCATCCTTTCATCTCCCTCGTGGACCAGCGGCCTCATCACCAACCAAGTAAGTAGTAGTGGTGATAATAGTAGTAGTAATAATAGTAATTATTAAGGATAGTAATTAAATATATAGGAAATATATAACATTTTATTACAAAAATATTTAATCAAGTTATTAACAGATGACCCCAAAACACACATATGTACGTTATCTCTATCTCAGTCCACAGACCCACAGGATGTCACCCACAGGATGTTAATGAACCACAGTCAAGACTCACCACAGCCTACCACATTATACATTATACATTATATATATATATATATATATATATATATATATATATATATATATATATATATATATATATATATATATATATATATAACTCTTCCTCTCAGTCCACAGTATGTTGGCGTGGACATCGGAGGGAAGTGATAATCAGCTGAAGAAATGTTTGAGTTGGAGTCCATCCATTCACCTGAGACTGCAGACCCAACGTGGAAGAGGTGAAGACCAAGATGAGTAAGATGTTCTCCACCTCCCTTCAGGCACAGGTTTTTGAAGAAGTGAGGAGAAGAAGAAATAAATAAATATATATATATATATATATATATATATATATATATATATATATATATATATATATATATATATATATATATATATATATATATGAGATAGACTGGTGAGTCTTGATTGTGGCCACATTAACATCCTGTGGCCACATTAACCCATATATATATATATATATATATATATATATATATATATATATATATATATATATATATATATATATATATATATATATATATATATATATAATGACATCCTGTGGTGAATCTTGACTGTGGTTCCATAACATGCTGTGGTGACATCTGTTCCTCTGAGTGCACAGTGTGTTGGCGTGGACGGCGGAGGGAAGTGATGATCAGTGGTGAAGAAATGTTTGCTTGAGGCTGCAAAGTGACAGGAGAATGTTTGTCACGTATCACTCTTCAGCCACTCGTCCCCACCACCACCACCACCGTGGCTGCCGCCAACCTGTGCACGGAGAGAGAGAGACAATAATTAGTGTGGGATATCAAAGTGGAACAGTATAAATGATAGATGATACAGACAGTATAATTATAGATGATTATAAATTGACCAACAATAATAAAACTGAATCTACAAAACTATCTTGTCTACTTATACATTGTCCTAATCTTGTTTAAGGTGAGGTGTGTGTAGGTGTCTGTGTGTAGAGAGGTATATGTGTGTGTGTGTGTGTGTAGAGGTATGTGTGTGTGTGTGTGTGTGTGTGTGTTCTCATTCTCAACAGCTGGTAAAGTATACAGAAAAGTTATCAGGTAAGGATTAAATTAGTATCTATATATATATTCACAGGTATTTTTCATCAATCAAAAGTTATATGAACATTAAATTACCTGGTGTGTGTGGTGCCTGTAGAGTGCCTGTTTCCATATGAGACTATAGAGTGCCAAGGTGAGGCTGGAGAGTGCCAAGATAGGCCTATACTGAGGAGGCACATGTCAGGTTGTCTTCTTCACTTGCCGCTAAAACAATGGAAAGGAAACACTTGATACACATATACAAATCACTTCCCTTATACTTTTCAACCTATCTCTAAGGGTACATATAGCTGTACAAAACGATCTTTAGAATACATTGTCCTAATTTTATTTATTATTTATTAAGATAATGAATTAACTATAGAACCTAGAATATAGACCTTATATTTGTTGTAAGATATGGCTGTAAATTACCTGTGGTGTGACTGTGGTGTGACGTCGTTATAGTCACTGAGGAGTTCTTGACCACCAAACACATCTGGCTAACACTGCACTCACTCAACACTGCAAAAAAACATACAAAAATACACTTAATCTCACTCCTGCAGCGACTTCTATCTTTCCTTCTCATAAGTAGTAGTCTCCCACACCGACCTCAACACCCAATTCAGATTCCACTCCCACATGAGACAGTGTGTAGCCAAGGCAGGTGGTGTTAATACCTACCAACACACTAATTCCTTAAGAACAGAGCTTGTATTAAGTTATAAGATCTTCCATCACCTCTGACCCATCCAACTTACACACCTATTCACTATATCACACCAACAAGAGGACTTAACTTGAAGGTTTTTGTGCCTAGAGCTGAAACAGAAGTAAATAGACGCTTCTTATCATGCCGTGTCATCCCTCATTGCACACTTTAAATACAAGTTAGCGCACACCACTCCATAACTCCCTGGTCTTAATATAACCTCTAACACACTGTACATACTTCACCAATACCAACACCTAATACCTGAACTTAATTACTGGTATATTAGCCATCTAATCCATTGGCTTTGTTTCCCATCTATCAGGAGAGTAACACCTGTACCTAACACTGTATATCTTTCACCTGTGCCTTCATTCTCTACATAAATTACAGACAAACACACACACACACACCTGTACTTTGATCTGATTAAGGTTAGGTTGATAAAGTGTTTCCTCCTCTTCCTCTTTCCTCTTCTTTCTCCCTCTTGTTACTCTCTCCTTACGGCTTTTCCTGTCATAAAAAAAGGCTGTTAGGAGGTAGAGTGAGTTTTTTTCTCAGTATTAGGTCAAGATACAGACATGAAAACTATTTATACTTAGATAACATTGCAATTATAATACGAGTGAAATGCAAATACATATATACATACATACATACATACAATACCTGATTTTGTGGGTGTTGGTGTATTTCCCTCTCTGTAAGGCAAGGTAAGGTAAGACAAGGTAAGGTAA
Organism: Cancer borealis; assembly: GCA_036785275.1. Taxonomy (NCBI): domain Eukaryota; kingdom Metazoa; phylum Arthropoda; class Malacostraca; order Decapoda; family Cancridae; genus Cancer; species Cancer borealis. The sequence goes on from JAXIVD010005607.1 coordinate 13,077, forward strand.
GATAAGGTAAGGTAAGGTAAGGTAAAGCAAGGCAAGGTAAGGTAAGGCAAGGCAAGGCAAGGTAAGGTAAGGTAAGGCAAGGCAAGGCAAGGTAAGGTAAGGTAAGGTTCTGTTGAAAGGATTAGATTAAATGAAGGATGTGTATTTATAGAAAGGAAATTATGTTAGCAGAGGTAATTTCTATGGGTTAGATCCACGGATATTCCAATGGAGAATGGACGTCATTGAATAATAATAATAATTTTTAAAAAAAGTAGGAGTTATAGAAGGAAGGACAGTATCTGGGCAGGAAGGATTTAGGATTAAGGAATTATGTGGCAAGGATTCACGAGACTCCAGGAGGTAAAGGCTAGTTAAGAAGAGATTGTTTACTAGATGTAGCTGTGAGGGTGGGAGGAGAGAAGGAGGAGGAGGAGAGGGAGAGGAGTAGGGGAAGGTGGTATGAAAGTGGAAGGAAGGTTATTGAGTGGTTTGTGGTGGGATAGAGGATGAAAAAAGTGAGTGAGATATCAATGAAAGGAAGGGGATGAGGGATGAGAGGAAGGAAGGAAGGGGATGAGAGAGAGGGAGTCAACATTTTCTTAGCTGGAGGTTGTAGGGAAGAAATTTTAGTGATTATCAACATTTTCTTAGCTGGAGGTTGTAGGGAAGAAATTTTAGTGGTTAGAAGGTTAAGGTTGCGTGAGTTTCAGTTCCGGTAACCATCAATGAAGATGCTCTCCTGAACGTCAGCCAATGGAAGGTAATGGGGATGGAAACGGAAGGATTTGAGGACAGAAAGAAAAACAATACAATGATAAATATGAATAGAGGAACGAGATCTTTGACGGAAGGATTTGAGGACAGACGCAGAAACAATACAATAATAAATATGAATAGAGGAATGAAATCTTTGACGACACAAGAATTAATTGCAAAAAGGAATTTACTCACACACAGAGGATTTGCAGAAAGGTAAGAAGTTGTTATATGGTTTAGCAAAATTATACAGAAAAAGTAAGACAAAATAATATAACATTAAGGATAAGGAAAGGAATATATATAGATAATAGATGGACGGAATATTTTGATGAAGACGATGAAATTATGGAAGAAGAGTTTGAAAGAATGTAAAAATTATGAAAGAACACACACACACACACACACACACACACAAACACACACACACACACACACACACACACACGAAGGAACACTCAATAAATATAACATCATTTTCAGATTTTATTTCCAGAAAGGGAAAAAAATGGATTATATATTAAGTACATGATAAAATGACAATCCCTTAATTATGTACACATACACACGTACACACACACACACACACACACACACACACACACACACACGTACATACAAAACACACATACATACATACATACATACACAAACACATTAAAAATTTGTTAATATGGAAGTTTTTTGATAAATTTTTTAAATATCACTTTTATTTTTGGCTTTTTTTGACAGTAACGCACATCTATTTTGTCTACATTAACACTCACACACACACACATACACGCGCACACACACCCCCGCAAACACACAAATACATACATTAATAAACACACACACACACACACACACAAGTACAAAAAATTGGAATTGAGAGGCAAAGTTTTTTCACACACACACACGCACACACACATACACACTATAAATATTGCGAAAACATAAACAATAGACGAAGAAACATTGGCAAAAAACTTAACATTGGCACATCGCATAATAATAATAATAATAATAATAATAATAATTTGCAGAAAAACACTGTACAAAATGCAATCAATATAGTACACAAATTTCTTATACAAATATTATCTCTCTCTCTCTCTCTCTCTCTCTCTCTCTCTCTCTCTCTCTCTCTCTCTCTCTCTCTCTCTCTTTGTCTGTCTATCTAATATGTCTGTCTGTCAGTCATGTACACACACACACACACACACACACACACACACACACACACACACACACACACACACACACACACACACACACATGTACACACAAAATCTAAGGTACAAAAATCTATTATGTACAATTTGACTAATTGATGTTTATTTACAATTATCCGGCAGCACGAACGCTTTTTAAAAGGGGGGGGAGGGGCATAGGGACGTACACACACGCACACGTACACACACACACACACACACTATACGGCATTTATGTATCTATCTATTTATGTACGTATATAGAACTGGTATGTATGTATTTGTATATGTATATGTGTGTGTATGTATGTATGGTATATGTGTGTGTATGTATGTATGGTATATATGGTATAGAGGTAAGGGTAATAGTGACAAAGGACGGGGTAAAGAGAGGGAGGTGCATGAACTAAGTGTCTTTTATACAAACAGTAGAAGTGTAATAAATAAGATAGACACACTTAGAGGTATCGCATGTGTTGAAGAGTTAGATATTATAGGTATTACAGAAACTTGGTTAGATATTGCAGGCAAACATTTCTTACCTGAAGTAGGAATAGATGGGTACACTTTTTTCCACAGTGATAGAGTAGGGAGGAGAGGGGGAGGTGTGGCACTGTACGTTAGAAACACATTAAATAGCTATGTCAATACCACAATAAAAACAGATAGGAATACGGAGTCATTATGGATTGACATTATTATAGGAGGGAATAAGTTAGTTGTAGGCATTATATACAGGCCTCCGGATTTAGGCGAAGCAGCTAGTGCATTCCTGATGCAGGAGCTTGCAAGGGCATCTAGGTATAATAATGTGTGCATTATGGGGGACTTTAATTATAGGAGAATAGACTGGGATAGTATGACAGGAGACGGGTGCTCGGAGGAATTCTTAAATGTCGTCCAGGATGGTTTTTTCACACAACTTGTAAGGGAACCAACACGACAGGGAAATATTTTAGATCTGGTCTTATCTAATAATGAAACTTTGGTAAGTCAGATTGAGATAGGAGCGAGATTTGATGTTAGTGACCACCACGAAATTAGATTCAAGATTAATGCAAAGAGGCAGGTAGAACAGAACACTGCTTTAGTACCAGATTTTAGAAAAGGAAATTACGAGGGCCTCAGACATTATTTCCAGGGTATAAATTGGGAGGGAATAGGAGTAGGCAGAGAGGAGGATCAAAACATTGAGCTAGAATTGCATTATAATAACATAGTAAGGGAAATTCATGCAGGGCAGGAACAGCATATACCTAAGAGGAGGATTAGGTCAAATAGAAATGATCCAAAATGGATGAATAGCAACATTAGAAGGGAAATTGGATTAAAAAGGGGACTCTATAGGAAAATTAAAAGGGGAGAAGTACAGGTAGTAGGGCAGTATAATGACCTAGCTAGGAAGGTTAAAAAGGATATTAGGACTGCAAAGAGGAATTATGAGGTTAAGATAGCTAGAGATGCTCAGCAGAGATCCAAAGGGATTCTGTCAGTTGTACAAGGCTAAAACAAAGGAAAGAATAGGACCTCTTAAAGGAATGGATGGCAGCTTGATAGAAAATGGTGAGGATATTAGTAAGGAATTAAATAAATACTTCTTGTCTGTATTTTCTCAAGAAGAGTCGGGTAGGGAACTGGAGCCAGTACAGATCTTTAGGGGACAAGAGGATGATAAATTAAGCGAAATAGTAATAAGTAGGGAAGTAGTTTGCAAGGAAATAGATAGACTTTAAAAGACTAAATCTCCAGGGCCGGACCACATTTTTCCGAGGATTCTTAGGGAATGTAGAGAAGAACTCGTTGATCCTATTGCAATGATTTTTAGAGAATCACTAGACACAGGAGTAGTTCCTAGGCTATGGAGGCAGGCAAATGTAGTTCCTATATTCAAGAAAGGAGATAAGGCAGAAAGTAGTAACTACCGCCCAATTATTTTAACATGAGTGGTAGGCAAGATGTTAGAAGCTATCATAGCAAGGGCAATTAGGAAACATTTAGATGAACACAAGCTAATTAGACATAGTCAACATGGTTTTAGCAAGGGGAAGTCATGCCTCACAAATTTATTATCCTTCTATAGGAAAGTATTTGAAACAATAGATAAGGGGGCCGAGTATGATATAGTTTATTTGGACTTCAGTAAAGCCTTTAACAGAGTACCACATAGGAGACTGTTAAGTAAAGTTAAGGCTCACGGCATAGGTGGGAAGATACTAGAATGGATTAGGGGATGGCTTACTGGAAGGGAACAGAGGGTACAAATTAATGGGAAGAAATCAGAATGGGGTAATGTCACTAGTGGGGTACCACAAGGATCAGTACTAGGACCATTGTTATTCATAATTTATATAAATGACTTAGAGACAGGAATAAATAGTGATATCAGTAAATTTGCCGATGACACAAAGATAGGAAGATCGGTAAAGAATTTAGACGATGCTAGGATGCTGCAGGATCCGTTTGTCTGTCGTGGTTTTTTTAATTAATTTATTT
>JAXIVD010005608.1:5000-7500 GCA_036785275.1 Cancer borealis
CATTCAGTCTTTAATTATATATATGTTATCAATGTAAACCTTAGGATGTGAATTTACAATCGTTTGACAAATTCAATATCCTTTGCAAGACGCCCCTGCTCGGCATGGCCACCCCCTGCCAGGCTGCAGCCGGTGGTCCGCCCCTTCCAACCCTTCCCTCCCGTCTGGAGCTGTAAAGCACACTTTGTATTGAACTGTAATAAATGGTGTTTATGCGTCGTGTTCGGCCTCGGTCAGCGGGATAAATCTGGATAGTGATGCCGCGGCGTGAGTTGCGGCAGCGGCGGGTCGGCGGCTGTCCCGATGGTGCACGAGGCGATCGTTCCCCTTGTTAACGTGCACATCATACCTATGTACGTGTGTGTGTGTGTGTGTGTGTGTGTGTGTATATGTGTATGTGTGTGTGTGTGTGTGTGTGTGTGTGTGTGTGTGTGTGTGTGTGTGTGTGTGTGTGTGTGTGTGTGTGTGTATGTGTGTGTGTGTCTGTGTCTGTGTCTGTGTCTGTGTCTGTGTGTGTGTGTGTGTGTGTGTGTGTGTGTGCGTGTGTGTGTGTGTGTGTGTGTGTGTGTGTGTGTGTGTGTATGTGTGTGTGTGCATTGTAGGGGGTAGACGCTATGTTCCGGCTGGATGATTATGCAAGTTAGCGTCAATTTGCCATTAATCAGAGTGAACTAGTCGGACACTGTGTTATCTGGAGGCCGCTTAGACTCCCACCACCCATATCTTAGTGCCTTGTAGGGGGTCATTTAACCAGTAGCTTATCTGACGCTGATATGAATCGAATTTATAACTCATAAAGCTTTGGATTTAATGTGAGTCAAAGGAGCGGGTGAAGGTGAGGGGAAGTGAGGCCAGATTAGCGAAAAGTAGATGGACAGGAAGTAAATTGAATGAATGAAGATTTATTTAATGGCTGATAACTTAAAAAAAAAAAACCGGAACTTGAAACTTACATTACTCTGAGGAAATATTAGCAGTTAAAATGATAAAATAAAAGAGACGGTTGGTAAGTGAAAATTCAATCACTAAATTATATGGCAAGCTTTGTATGGAAGGACGAGAGTCAATAACTTCAGAAAACTAATCATTCATGTTGTCTTTTGTCTGTTTTAGAGCAACGATTTTTCTTGGATAAACAACTAAGCAATTGTAACAGTTAGGTTGTGTTCTTGTGAGGTTATTTACTTCATAAAATACAGTTTCCTTGGCACTTATAATTACCATATGGATCATTAAGGTAAAGTTCATATTTTCTTCAAAATTCATGGAGCCATTAAATGATGTGCGTTGCTTAAGCACCATTTAATTCTCAATAATGAGTAATTAACACTCCAGGTAATTTCAAGTGAACGGAGGCCATTAGCTTGACGATCTAGTGCTCGAAACTTCTGATTGGCTGGCGAACTATCGGAAAGATGATCGTAAGGATACCCGAAGCCAATTCCAATTAATTACGTCGGTTGCTTAGAGGGCGGGACCACGCGCCTTATCTGGCCGCCCCTCACTTTATGGGGAAGTAATAACACACCCACTCACCCTCTCCCTTCCCATTCTTTTCGTTTGACTGTCTGTTTGTCTGTCTCTGATTATCGTTCTGTATAATGGTTTGTATTTCTGAGAGGTATGCATCCTCGTCTGTCTGTCTGTCTGTTTGTGTGTCTATCTGTCTGTTTATCTACCTCTTTCCGTCTACAAAAATATGGTATTACCTTTACGGCAAAAAATATATCAAGGTTGTGTCTCATGGTAAAATGAATAACATGATTTATATTAATGTTTTACCGAAAAATATCAGTATATAAACTAACAATTTCTTACAGTTGCAAGCTATCTATCAATGTTGTTTATAGCCCAAGGTGAGAGAGCCATGTTATCGCGGAAACGTAAGTATAGATCGTAGTTTCAACTTGTTTCGTAATAACATCACAACTTGCCTTCACGGCGTCACTTACTAATTCAGGAGACCTTTTTTTTTTTTACCTGAAATCTTAAGATCGACCCAGATATCATAACTATTTGCATAAAAAAACAAGCATTATACATTCTCATTAATGGTTTTGTTAATTGAGGTTGAACATAATATACTTATGTTCATTTTGTATCCCTTTATTTCAAGTTTTATTTTGCACTTTAGTTATTGTTTTGACGGCAATATAATGGACTATTGTGTCTGTGACGTGTCGTGTCTTTGTATCAGCGAAACTTTGTGTCTTCAGGTTGTTGGTGACACTTTTAGAGGCTCAAATTCGCGAGAAAACAGGAACAGAAAGTCAGACAGTTAAGCCGAAAGAAACAAAAGAAAGAAACTGAGATAAAGAAAGAAAGAAAATGGTGGAAGAAAAGCCAGAAGCAAAAATTCTCAGTTAAAGGAGAAAAAGAAGCAATATATAACAGGACAATATGGAGAGTTTTATCTTTTTTTTCTTTTTTTGTAGGAATAGAGAAGAGGCGGGGAAGGAAGGAATGTGGGAAAATATAATGAGCAAATGTGTAAATGTGA
>JAXIVD010005608.1:10000-28148 GCA_036785275.1 Cancer borealis
TCCGTGTATAAGTGATCTCATAATATTTAGATGTTTGTAGAAAATGTTATACAGACAAGAAAACGTTTTGTAATATATTGTGATGGTTGAATTTGTGCAACGTATTGTTTGAAGAAAATCACAGGGAAAGGTATTTTGCATCTTATGTATGTATATATAAAGGAGGCGATATGTTTATTTTTGCGTTTATTTAATATTTCTTTAGGGGGTCCGTAAGTGGATTGGGCTACGATGTTTGGGTAGATGGATTATGATTAGACATGTTATTTTATCCACCAGTTGTTGATTAGAAAAAGGTTCCAAACAACTACAACAGTAAATTGTTACAAAGTAATAGTTACATTTCTGTGACAATAAAAAAAACTTTCATGCCGATAATTAGTTGTTGCCTATTGTTTATATACCACTATAAAAGAAATATAATAAGTAAGGGTTTCACTATAATTTTATCACGATTGTCTATCAATTTTCATAACACAAAGCAATTCATCAACAATATAATTAATGTATATATTGTAATTTTATATTTGATTCCAGTATAACTTATAACACACCTCATCCCCTCACTCCCTATCCCTTTCCCTCTCCTTCTCCCTCTCCCTCTCTCTCTCCCTCTCCCTCTTCCTCTTCCTCTCCCTCTCCTCCCTCTCCCTCTACTTTCCTTCTGTTCTTATTCGATTCCGTTCTTTCCCTCTCTCTCCTACCCGTCTTTTTCCTTCCTCCTCCCTCCTCCCCTTATGCTGCATTGTGAGCTGCTGTACAGAGACAAGGACGAGGGGAAAAAAATGTATTTATTGTTTGTGACAGCAACATTTTTTTCTTGTTCTCAGAGCTGAATCCCTGAATATCGAGGTTCCTATCGAACATTTATTTGTTGACCGATCTGTAAGTCTGTTTATAAATGTGTGTACGTACATCCATGTATCGACCAATATTTGTTTGTTTATATTTATCTTTTTTTTGTTTTTTTACTGTCTCTATATATATTTGGTTATACATTGTAGGATTAGAACGCATCGGACCTTCTTCCTTAACCCTGACCATTGAATACCTTATCGAGGCGTGTGTGTGTGGATGGGGGGGAGGGATTGGAGCACCTTCATTTGTCTTTGACCTTCACACTGTCCTTGAATCCACTCACCCTGAAAAGGCCAAAGAGTGATTCAATACTAGCGATTCTATATACGTCACCCTTACTAGACATATTCATTGTACTTCTCGTTGCAACACACTATTTACATTCGGATTATCAAGGTCTGGAAACAAAGGAGATAAAAGGTGAGTGTGTTGAGAAATACCTTGAATTGTCCTAAGTTCAGTGAGTGTTCAGTACCTGTGATGGACATGTAATTTCAGTGATCGGTACAGAGGATACGCCTGTCTGCCAAGCTTCTCTCTCACACCTGTTTTCATGTTCCCTCCTAGATCTCTTGCTGCCTTCCCATGCTCGCCCTCCTCTTCCCAACACGCATTACCCCTCCCTCCTTCCCCTCCTGCTACCCTCCTCCCCAGTGAGTGTTAGCACCTCGCTTTCCCTCCCTCCCGCTTTCTCCCCTTCCTCCTCTGTCTCCCATTCAATTCCCATCTCCCATTCCCCTTTCCTCTCCTCGCTGCCCTTTACACGCTTTGCCTTCCACTCCCCATCTACCTCCCTTCCCATTCCCCTCTGTTGCCTCCCAAAGCACACCACTTCCTATTGCCCTTCTCTCTCTTTCCCTCTTCCCATTTCTGTTTCTCTACACGCGTTGCCCCTTTCCTCCAGCCTTCGTCCGTCCTGCACTCCAGCCTCCCTTCAGGTGATCAGTCAAAGAGCGTCAGTACAGGTTTCACGGGGCCCGTAATCCCTCTTTTCATGTAGATAAAGAGGGATTAAGGGATTACTTTAGAAGCAGTCTTAAGCACATGTATTTTTTTCATGTCTCATTAGCACGATAATCCCCCCATTAAAAGATTTGTTGTAACTTGAAGCTGTGTTTGTAAAATTATGTGCATAAGATTTGTCCTTATTTGGTAACTAAAGGGTTTTCATGAATGAGTAAATTCACACAACGTAAATGTTGACTCCGATAAAACTAATGGAAACATTATAGATGACGCAGATCCGTAAATACCCGTTAAAGGTCAAAGCGTAGTGAACGTTTTCTTAAAAGATGATGAAAAATCTTTTAAGAGCGAGGCACTTCAGGTGGCAGGCCCTCGCTCCGCGCCAGGCTGGGAGGCCCCGTCAAGCACGCCGCCCCGTCAACCCGCCTATCTTCATCATCTTGAGGAGGACGGCTCCAGCGGGCCAGCCCCCTCAACATCAAAGAAAATGGGTCAGGCCATCCGGAAAACGTGTTATGACGTGATTTGAATTGCCCATTTTGAGAGTCCCATACAGAGCGGCATAATTAGATAGCACAAATACGGCAGCGGACGTCCCTCAGTCGGGGGTCCTTTTGACGCTTACAAACTCTGGCAGGCAGAAAACTCAGCCCCTTGTCGAAGATTTGACCCTTCTAGTGAGAGGCTTCACGGTCGAGTCTCCTTCAGCTTTCACATTCCCTACAGACCGTCCGGACGAGAGCTTGTGGAATATCACCTTTTGATACATTTTTTCTCCCGCTGCCTCCCCCTAACACGTATGGACGGAACCAGATGGAGTGTGTAATCGTGAAACCTTATAAAGTGTTTTCCGATCAGTCGATAAATACAGATGAAGTGTTTTATCGAGATTCGGGTGTGTTGAGGGCGACCGACTGTTAGTTCGGAACGTTTTATTTTGTTTAGCATTACGATTTTTTTTTATATATTTCTTTTAATTGAGGTATTATTTCTTGGAGGTGACGGCGGCAATTTGTAGGTTTTCACCACCAAGTCTGAGGGAAGGTTTTTTTTTTTTTTTTTTTTTTTGTGTTCTTCCTTCATTTTCAATTTACTATTTTCATCATCATTGTTGTCATTATTATTTTTTCTTTAATCTATTATTATTATTATTTTTTCTTTAATCTATTATTATTATTATTATTATTATTATTATTATTATTATTATTATTACTATTATTATTATTATTATTATTATTATTATTACTATTATTATTATTATTATTATTATTATTATTATTATTATTATTATTATTATTACTATTATTATTATTATTATTATTATTATTATTATTATTATTACTATTATTATTATTATTATTATTATTATTATTATTATTATTACTATTATTGTTATGACTAATAATTATTATTATAATTATTATTATCATTATTATTATTGTTATTATAATTATTATTGTTATTATTATTATTATTATTATTATTACTATTAGTAGTAGTAGTAGTAGTATTAATGTTATTGTTATTATTATCATCATTACTATCATTATCACTATTATTATCATTATTATTATTACTACTATTATTATTATTATTATTTTTATTATTGTTATTATTATTACTATTAGTAGTAGTATTATTATCATTATTATTATTATTATTATCATTAGTACTAGTAGTAGTAGTAGTAGTAGTAGTAGTAGTAGTAGTATACATAGGAATATAGTTTGGGTATCTGCTTGACTACTTACTATTACTACTACACTACGTGTAGCAGAAAAGAACAAGATTCTCTCCCCGCCCACCTCTCCCTCCGATAACGTGCCGGAAGGAAACATTTAGAAGGAAGTAAGATGTATTACCTTCTTAGAAAACGAGGACATAGAAATTATATAGTAAAGAATGAAGTTAAAGTAAGATACTATCTAGACTACCACTAATGCTGGTACATCCTGGGAGGAGAATAACTTTATTATTAGTAATAACGTGCTGCCACTACACTTCCCATCTGTAAGATAAGAAACGAGGTTAATTTAACAAAATTACGTATATCAGAATTTCATAGAAGCTGATACCAAGCAATCAATTAATTAGTTGATAAAAACCTGTTTCTCGGAAAACATATATCTAATCTTGACTTGAAACTATCTATGGTTTATGAGCTAACTACTGAGGCTGGGAGTCTGTTCCTGCGGCCAACAACTCTAACATTGGAGTAAATATAATTTACGAGCAATTGTGTTACATCTTCCAACTTTTAATTTCATGCCGTTACCTCTTGTTACTGTCGCTTTATTCTTCTCAAGTGATATGTCTGCATTGATCTTATAGAAATTATTTATAATTTTGAAAACTTAAAACGATCTTCGTATGATGAATTATGCTATGTAAGAATGTGTTACGTCGCTCGTGTTTGTACTCTTCCCAGTAAGTTCTGGTCCTTCATGTAGTCCGGTGACCAGAATTGAACCAAGGCTGTATAAAGTCTTTTCATAACTTCTGGCGATTTGTGATCTAAATTCAACATTATTGTAATCAGAATACTGAGTCGAGATTCGTGATCAGCATATCCTTAAACAACTTTGTTCTAATTTTCATGTTTTATCGAAATTTTCACAAAACCATAAACTAACCTAACCTAACGTTACCTACCACCATGGACTTCTTAGGTGAAGTCATGTTATTGTTTTTTAATAACTCGAACAGTATGAGGTTAACGTAAACAAGGTATTGAATAATAAATAAAATGCTAGAGACGTGCATTCTTTTGAGCTATAGTAAAATGTAATTGGAATGTAAGTATAAATGTAAGAATGGAACTATACTTTACATGTATATATGTGTACTTATTTATTGTTATCACTATCATTACTTTTTTTTTTTTTGCTGTTGTCGCTGCCATTGTCGTTCTTATTATTGTTTGTGCAGTTGTTATTAACATTAATCTTGTTTACGTCCTGTACGATTGAACATTCAAAACATGCGTTGCTTCTTTTGTCCGGCTCCAACTTTCTGCAGGCATCGAGAACGCTTCAAAACATGTTATTCTTTACCAAGAGTTCCTCGATGAAACTTGCTCTCCCTAGTAATGTTATATTCCGTGTCATCCCTCGGTGTAACTTTCTTTTATTATTACTGGCTTGGATATCACTAACTTCATTATATTTTCCTCTTTCTCATTATCATCATCTTCGCTCTCCAGTCCATCTCCTACCGTAATGTATTGTTGAATCCTTTGTGTTGCTTTGGTAACGATGCTTCATGGAGTGGCGTGAGGGTGGCGGCTGAGACACGTACCAGAGGAATGGGAACAAAGGAAGTCCAACAGATCCCTCAGATAAATACCATCGAGAAAATATCACACATATGTTATCTCTTACCCTCGTCGTCGTCGTCGTCCTCCTCCTCCTCCTCCTTCTCCTCTTCCTCGTCCTCCTCGTCCTCCTCCTCCTTCTTCTTCTTTTTTTTTTATCATCATCCTTCTCCTCCTCCTAATCTTTCTTCTCTTATTTTTTCCTTTCCCCTCATCCTCCCTACTCTTCCACGTCTAGTCTCCTGTTTCCAGTAAGATTATAAATTCCATATATTACACCTCCTTTTCTTTTCGCTTCTAGTGTTTCCGAGAGGAATAAATTTGTCATCCAGTGGATCTTTTTTTTTTTTGTCACTCATGTATCTATTTTTCTTTTCATTATGTCCTGAGTTCAAGGTAATTAGCGTTGAGGTGGATCTTCGTTAAGTCCTCCCTGACGTCTCATTCTCGTTCCTCATCTTCATTCTTTCATCCAATGTGTTTTTTTTATTCTATCCTTTCGTTTCTAGTGAATTTCCCGTCATAAATTTACTCCTACCGCGTGGTGAATGTGTGTGTGTGTGTGTGTGTGTGTGTGTGTGTGTGTGTGTGTGTGTGTGTGTGTGTGTGTGTGTGCGTGTGTGTGTGTGTGTGTGTGTGTGTGTGTGTGTGTGTGTGTGTGTGTGCTGGTGGGGGTGCGGGCGAACACGCTCACACACACACGGGCCACCCTGGATGAATTGATTAACTAGATTAACGAATTGACTGCCACGGTGACACACGAGATATCTGGTGAACTCAGCGACGTACTGAGCTGACTAGAAATATTTGCTTTCATTAATTGGATGTCCTTTGACTCCCTCACTACTTTCTCGCCAATTCCAGGACTGAATGACTCTAACAGACTGATTGGTCGACCACTAGTGTCTTGACGCACTAGTGTTTGCTACTTCACCCTAATGATTTACTGAACCAATGGCTGCCAGACTGACCGGCTCCTCTTCTAATTGGTTACCTTGGTGGTCGAGTCGCTGGCAATCCAATTACTCAACTCTCTCACTGCTGATTGCCGGCATGAAGCTCAGCGAATCAGTGCATTCTGAAACTGCATTAAAACTCACACAAATTAATATTTTTTCCCCATTTTTTGCTGTCCCGTAGGAAGGGTGGGAGGAAACAATCAAATCAAGCGAGAATTTTTTTTCCTCCCACCCTTCCCGCGCCCAACACGAGTCTGTGGAGTGTTAAAAGCGGGAGAACGAAGGTGGAGCGCAGCGACAGTAACAAGCCAGAGTCAATTATATATCGGAAGGTAATTTGATGTTTTCCGCTGCATTGTCCGGGTTCAAATTCGAGCAGCCCTTTACATCATCGTATCTGATTCCGTCGCTGTAATTATTTAAGGTAATAACAGCCGTGCGGGGCGAGGGTTTACGGGTAAATCAAATCTAAGCGTGAAGGAACGCTCCGATGAATACGACACTTTGATTCCGGGGCCTGACACCAGACGGCGAGTGGTTCGTTCCTAGTAAGAGGAGGAGGAGGAGGAGGACTAGGAGTAGATAGTGGTGGTCGGATGCTGCTTGTCCTGGTCGGTTTGAAGGCCCCACCCGACTCCTTTCCTGCCGAGGCGATGTTATGATAATTAATACTTTCGTATCTAATAACCTGCGGCTTCAGTTTAGTATATGATTTTTTAGTGTATTGTATTTAGATACATGTGTGCGTGTTGGTGTGTGTGTGTGTGTGTGTGTGTGTGTGTGTGTGTGTGTGTGTGTGTGTGTGTGTGTGTGTGTGTGTGTGTGTTTGTGTATGTGCGTGCGTGCCTGCTTGCTTGCGTGTGCCTGTGCGTGTGTAATTTTATAGGTTGCTTTCAGTAGGATAATAGAGAGTAAATCTCGTAAACACAATGGTTTAGAAATCACAGGATGTTTATAATGGGTATTCTCGGAAGTTTCGATTATCGAGTCATCGCACTCGGTTGAGTAAGTCCGCACTAAGTCATATCAAAGTCGAAAACCTTACAATTTAGCTCGAAAATCACACTGACTACGAATAAGTTTTAAACGAGTGTATACATATATGCATTTATTCTTGATTCCTATTAAACTTCTTATACTACATAACTTTCTTCACTTTCCTTTTACGATATAAGAAAAAAAACGAATACAATCTAGGAGAGGTATGAAGGCGAGGACAATTATTACATTCTAATAACCACACTTCATTTTCTTCTATTCTTCCATTACCTACACTTTGCATTTCCACTCCTTGCATTCACACAACATATTAAACGGCTGATAGGTATGATGAAGGCTAGCTACGTATGCCCAAGAAGGACTTTACATTAATGCTGCCGTTTTCACACCTCGCGCGGTTCAATGCTGTTTAATTTATTTTGTTCGTTATATATATATAGGCACACGCACATTTCTCTCGTCTCTAAGTGCCTCGCCAAATATGGGTAAGCGTAATAATGGTGGTGTAGTTTTAGCCAAATGGGGTGTATCGCAGAGGCTAGTTATTTGTAGCATTATCTACGCAGTGAGCCGTGCAGGTTATCTATCTTCTTTCTCCTCCACTTATCGCTTATCTTACACCTCCTCATTCGCCTCCTTGTATCTTTTTCCTGTCCTATGTTTATCCTGTATCCTTTTATGGGTTTTTTTTCTTGATCCTTTTTATTCCTGTTTCGTTTATTTTCTTCTCCTTTCTTTTCCTGTCTTCCTATTTTTCTTTATTTCTTAATCTTTCGATTTCTTTCTTCTTTCAATTTTTCGCTGTTTGATTTTTAACTTTTCCTTACTTTTCTTTTTATTATTCTTCTGTTGTTGTTTTGTGTTGTTTTTATTGTTGTTGTGCTCCTCCTCCTTCTTCATCATCATCATCATCATCATCATTTTCTTCCTTCTTCTCCTCACCAACAATTTAGTACTGATAATACAACTCTTATTTTTTTCTCACATCAGTCAAGAAACCGATCCTTGAGAAAATGTTCCTTCACCAAGTATTATCATCGTAACTAAACAGTAAACAAACACAAACACAAACACAAACACGTACGCACAGCAAGTGAGGGAGAAAATAACCTGCGATGGAAAGTTTAGTTATAGATTACCTGGATATTTTCCCACCTGATTGAACCTCAAGGCGAAGGAAGTTTACCTGATTACCTACCCATCTTCGTATGTGATCCTCCTCCTCCTCCTCCTCCTCCTCCTCCTCCTCCTCCTCCTCCTCCTCCTCCTCCAAATAATAATGTCACAGCTGACCCAATTACTAACGTCACCACTGATCCTAATGCTAATGACGCTACTGATCCGAATATTAAAGTTTGTTATGTAAATGCTCGCAGCATCAGAAATAAATTCACTGATCTTGAAGCTCTCGCCGCAATGGATCAGTACCATATCATAGGAGTCACAGAATCATGGTTAGACACGTCGAACAGAGATTACATTGCAGAATTTCAGTTATCCGGTTATACAATTTTTAGCTGTGAAAGAGAAAACAAAATTGGCGGTGGTGTAATCCTATATATTCACAGCTCGCTCCATCCGATCTCCCTTAAAACAGAACCCATCAACGGAGTGGACACAGTTTTCATCGAATTAAAGAGTAACTCGAGCAGAAAAATACTTGGATTGATTTACAGACCACCAGGAAGACCCGCTGAAATTGACCGTTTGCTTTTCGAATCAATCTCCGAAACAATTAGTCAATGTGAAACAATCATTATGGGCGATTTTAACTTGCCAGTAACGAGATGGGGAAATCCGTTAAGATCACATGCAGGACACGACCTGTACACGAATTTATTAGAGAGCGAATTACATCAACACGTTCATGAACCGACGCGCGACTTAAATACCCTTGACCTCATTCTTTCAACAAGCGAAGAGATAGTCAGCAACGTAAATGTTGGCCCAGTTTTCAGCTCAAGCGACCATCGGATAATTACGTTCAACTTGAAAATGAAGGAAATAAAAGTAAATGACAGTAAGGAGAGGGTACCAAATTATCAAAGGGCAAATTTCACCAGAATGCGGACAATTCTAGAAGACACTGACTGGAGTGAACTGTTGTCAGAGTCAGAATCAGATATTGATAGGTCATGGGAGGCCTTTACCACAAAGCTGAACGAAGCTATTAGAGTATGTGTACCGTATCGTTACAGACGTTCAGCAAGGAAGAATAAACCAAAATGGTGGAACGATGAGATAAAAAACAGCCTCTCTCTCAAAAAACACGCGTACGATAAGTATATATCAACTAAAAACCAAGATGACAAAGTTGAGTTTGACAGAGTTCGTCGCGAAACTAAGAGACTAATAAAGCGCAGCAAGAATAACCTTGAAGAATATATAGCGGAATCATGTAAATCTAATCCTAAAGAATTTTATAGTTTTGTTAAGAGTAAAAAAGCCCTTACCTGTAATATCGGTCCACTTACTAAAGGACAAGGAAATCACACAAACGACGAAAATGAAATGGCTACAATCCTAAACAACTTTTTTGCATCCGTATTTACAGAAGAGGATTGTTCATCGTTTCAACCACTCGAGACTAGAAGAACCGAAAACTTCTTAAATGATTTACTCATCGTAGAAAATGACGTTGAACAAAAAATCGATAAGATGAAAACTAATAAAACCCCTGGACCAGATAAAATTTCCCCGAAAATCTTGAAAGAGGTCAAGCATCAGATCAGTAAACCGCTTGCAATCATATTCAATAAATCCTTAAGGATTGGTAAAGTTCCATCAGATTGGAAACGTGCTAATGTAACCCCAATCTTCAAAAAGGGAGACAAGTCACAACCCGGAAATTATAGGCCAATCAGTCTGACGTCAGTAGTATGTAAATTAATGGAGACAATCATTCGTGACAATATGGTGAAATTCCTTGAAGACAACGATATAATTAAACCCTCACAACATGGTTTCCGTAATAAACGTTCATGTCTAACTAACTTATTAGACTTCTTTTACAATGTTTTTGACACGTACGATGAAAGCAGAGCAGTAGATATCATATATCTGGATTTTCAAAAGGCCTTTGATAAAGTTCCCCATCAACGATTGCTTAACAAACTAAAGATTCACGGTATCTCTGGTAGCATCTACAATTGGCTTCAGGACTGGCTCTCTGAACGTAAACAGAGAGTAGTCTTAAACGGTGTCTCCTCTCAATGGTTAAACGTAAAAAGTGGCGTACCACAGGGTTCAGTACTTGGCCCTATTTTGTTTCTGATATATGTTAATGACATAGATGATGGGATCTCATGCAAAATATCAAAATTCGCTGACGATACGAAAATTGCCAGTAAAGTAACTTCGACAAGTGACAGAGAAGTCTTACAATCAGACCTTGATCGACTAACGTCTTGGGCCAATAAATGGCAAATGAAATTTAACGTTGATAAATGTAAGGTACTACATATCGGAAGAAATAATGATCACGTTCAGTACCAAATGAATGGAAAACTACTTTCTGCAGTGAACAAGGAAAAAGATCTAGGAATCACAATATCAAGCGATTTAAAACCCAGTCAGCATTGCTCAGAGGTAGTTAAAACCGCTAACAGATTGGTCGGCTTTATTGGGCGTACTTTCGAAAATAAATCAGAAAAAGTCATATTAAAACTGCATAATTCACTAGTACGACCTCATCTTGAATATTGCGTACAGTTCTGGTCCCCATATTACAGAAAGGACATTGACAAACTGGAAAGAGTCCAGCGTAGAATAACGAAAATGATTCCAAGGCTGAAAAATAAACCTTATGAAGAAAGACTTAAAGAATTAAACTTATTCAGCCTCGAAAAACGAAGGATGAGAGGAGATTTAATTGAAATGTTCAAGATAATTAAAGGATTTGATAATATCAATGCAGAAGATTACATTACTTTTGATCGATCAAATATAACAAGAAGACGTCATACTTTTAAGATTACTGGTAAAAGATTCACATCAAACGAAGCCAAACATTTCTTTTTCAATCGGATCGTTAACGTTTGGAACTCCCTGCCCGCCAATGTCGTCGACAGTAAAACAATTAATACATTCAAAAATAGACTGGACAAATACTTAGAAGCCAATCCGCAACTAAAACATTATTCGTCAACATAGTAAACTTTGAGCAAGTTCCTTCTAATGTACAGTAATTACAAAATCTCGATTCGGAAGGACGTCGCTAGGGGCCTGACATCGCTTGCCAGGTAGTAGTGTTAGTGACAGTAGTAATAGGATAGACTAATCTAATTCCACGCATTTATTTATTTATTTTTACTTATATTGCATGGTTGGCCTTCCTCTCCTGCCAGTCGTGGCTGGTGGGAGAATCCCTCACCCTTACTATCCTGTATCCTTCATCCCAGATTTGATAGTGTAGTCTAGTTTATCACAAACAGCCTCGTAAGGGCCAGTAGGCCTGTTGCTGTTTGTTCTTCCTATGTGTTCCTATGTGTTCCTCCTCCTCCTCCTCCTCCTCCTCCTCCTTATCTTCCTCCTCCTACTTATCCTCCTCCTCCACTTTCTCATCTTCTTCCTCTCTTCCTTCTCATCTTCACATCTTCGTGACATTCGCACATTCTTCCTTCTTTTGCTGAGATGATGAAGGATTTGTCGCGAAGCTTAAAGGTTTATGAAGCATTCTTTAACACACACACACACACACACACACACACACACACACACACACACACACACACACACACACACACACACACACAGACACACACACACACAGACACACACACACACACACACACACACACACACACACACACACACACACACACACACACACACACACACACACACACACACACACACACAGGACCGACCGTGTTAACCCTTTCCCCTTTAAGTGAAATGAGAACCCTTGAATTTCTAATTTGAATACATAGAACCTCATGAATGTCTACTTTACCTTGGCTTAGTTTTTGAATGTGTAGCAGTTCCATTGTTGTTTGGAATTATAATGAAAGTTTCTAGTGCAGTGAAGGTGTATAGGTAACATAATCGTAGTTACACTGAATATGTAAAACAAAATTAATTAGGATCCTTTGAATGCAACACAATAATACATGACATGGTGGAGGACTTTTTTTTTACATCTATACATGACATATATTGTTTGGTATTATCCTATTCACTTTTCTTTTGTTTCTTCAACCTCATGTGCTATAATTCTGTCGCCATTACTGAGCTCCTCCCACAACTCCTTCTCTTGACCTCCTTCTTTCCCCTTTCTATTTCAATACGAAAAAATGAGAGAGAGAAAAAAAGTCGATGTGGAAACAACTTTTCTTTTACTTGTATGAAATAAAATAAAGAGAGAATGAAAAATAGCTAATTCAACCATAACCTCTGTTTGACCTTTATATATCAATCTCAAAAACTGGGTTAAGTAAACTCACTTTATTGATATACAAGGAGAGGAGTGCAAGAAGCAGGTGGAAGAATAGGAAGAAAAGAAGAAGAAAATGGAAGAAGAGAAGACGAAAAAAATAGGAGAAGAAAAGGAATACAAGAAAGTGCTGTTGATATGAGAGAATGAAGAGGAAAAAAAAATTTGAAAACGAGGAGAAACTTTCACAAACTACAATTATTTGCTTGCAACAGAATTTTGTCTCCAAACATGGCCGAGGGAGGAAAAGGGGAGAGGAGGAAGAAATAGTGAAATAGTGAGATAAAGGAAGAATGCTGGAGGAAGACGAGAGGCAATTGCGGAGAGAGAGAGAGAGAGAGAGAGAGAGAGAGAGAGAGAGAGAGAGAGAGAGAGAGAGAGAGAGAGAGAGAGAGAGAGAGAGAGAGAGAGAGAGAGAGAGAGGTAAGACTCATCTCGTCTCACAATCATCCTTCACCACACATCCTTAACAACTTTCTTCATATCCTTCCCTCACCATGGTCACCAGCCTACTAACCATTCCTCCCTCCCTTCCTTGCTCCTTGTTCTTACTTCCAAGTCCTCTTTCTTCTCTCTCTCCCTTCCCTCTTACCTTCCTCCTTCCTCCCTGTCTCCCTCTGCCAGTCTCGTTAGAAATTTGTGTTTGTTCTTGAATCCATTATCACGTCTGCATTCCCTGGAGAGAGAGAGAGAGAGAGAGAGAGAGAGAGAGAGAGAGAGAGAGAGAGAGAGAGAGAGAGAGAGAGAGAGAGAGAGAGAGAGAGAGAGAGAGAGAGAGAGAGAGAGGAGAGAGAGAGAGAGAGAGAGAGACTCACCTCTATCCAATCTCTTTTTTTTTGGATGGAAAGAGTTAAGAAAAGAAGGATCGAGAATTGCTTCCTTCTATTTATTTTTTATATCTCTCACCTTTGTGTGATTTCTTTCTTTTTTTCTTTCTTTCTTTCTTTTGTGTCACGCTGATGGATGATTAAACACTGAATGAAAATAGAAAGGGAGATATATTTAATGTTGAGTCATGCCGCACCATTTCTCTTCTCTCTCTCTCTCTCTCTCTCTCTCTCTCTCTCTCTCTCTCTCTCTCTCTCTCTCTCTCTCTCTCTCTCTCTCTCTCTCTCTCTCTCTCTCTCTCTCTCTCTCTCTCTCTCTCTAAACCGAGAATCCAACTGATGAATAACGTCCATTTTCTGCCTCGGGTTAATGGAGAAAAATCTCACTAAGCTCATCGTATAGAAATAAAATAGTAGTAAATTTGTTTTTCCCTTCACATTGAAAACAGAACACTGGTTACTAATGTGTTTTGATTAAAGAAACGACTTTTTTTCTTCTTTTTTGATGTGTGTGTGTGTGTGTGTGTGTGTGTGTGTGTGTGTGTGTGTGTGTGTGTGTGTGTGTGTGTGTGTGTGTGTGTGTGTGTGTGTGTGTGTGTGTGTGTGTGTGTGTGTGTGTGTATTTCATTTGGTTGCTGCGTGCATTTCCTCTTAAGGTGTAGTGGTGCGTGAACCAGCGGGTGAGTGAATGGGTGGAGGTTCCTGCGAAGCATCCAACAAATGTATGCTTATTTGAGTAGACCTCGTTCAGGATTTTGAATAATATTGCAAACTCAACTCCAATAGAATCTAGATCAGGAATTTACCTCCCTATGTATATGAAAACACAATACAGTGACGAGACAAGCATCATATTCACAGTACACATGCTTTTCCATATTATTATATTACTGTACACTTCCCTGAGCTTCACACAAGGGAGTAGAGCTGCTCTGCCTCAACCACGTGTGATGTCACTAACAATGGTTGATAAATGAAGCAGAATAATGTCTCCTATTCCTTCTTTGTGATGTTCAAGGCCGACAGGACAGTGCCCGCGGCAAAACTCACCGTAATCCTCTTCCTCAGATAATGCTACCTTTTCTCTTGTCCCCTTCCCCATTCCTCTCTCTCTCTCCTTCTCTCTTACACACACATACACTCTCTCCCTCTCTCTCTCTCTTCCTCAGTTAGATGGGAGGAGATAGAAGGCTTCTCTGATGTCGGTAAGAACCAGATTATTTCCGCCATACTCTGATATACTTTCAGATTACTGCATCATACTGATTAATCACAGGTGTTCTCAGGGTCTTGCTAGGTACACACACCTCCACGCTTTGCATATCCAATTTCTACTCTTCCCTCGCGACCCACCTGAGGAACAACACTGACTTAACCTGACGTAACCCCAGAGCCTGATTTTACGATTCCTCAAGTACTGAAATTCATGCTGGATTCTCTGTCGGGGGAAAATAAGCAGTATGGAAAAAAGCACATGCATCTCTTTTAATATCTTAGAAGTGTGGTTCTCCGCCTCGCTTCATTATGAATTGACGCTCACAAACTTGATTCCCGGGAAGCTGTGTGTTCTAAGAGTATGCTGTTGTTTGCGTGCATAGCCGTTTTTGTGGTACTTATTCATATTTGTTTTATTTGGGGAACTGTCAAGTGTGTTCATCCTGTTTTTTGCTGTGTTGGTTTAGGTTTGTGAGACTCGACTGCTTGTATGTTGTATTTAAGGAAGTGGAGGAACTCGCTTCTGTGTTCCCAGACATATGAGAGGACGAAAGGGAAGGGAAGGAATAACATGATCTTGAAGAAGAAAAAATTCTTTAAAGAGTGTTTTGTGACGATAGTATAGAGAGACAGACAGACAAACAAACAGAAAGACAGACAGACAGACAGACAGACAGACAAACAAACTGAAAGACAGACAGTCAGACAGACCGACAGACAGACAGACAGACAGATAGACATACAAACAGACAGACTGGTGCCCATGTTTCAGTGATACTTTGCTATACACTCAACATTAGCATGTTGTATAATATATAACTGATAACTCCGGCGGGGGTACACTTAAGGATTACTTATAGGAGGAGATAATAGGCTAACAACAGATGAGTACACAGATACAGAGATGCATAGACCATTAATTGAACGGGGGAAGAGTTATTCGTAGATTAACAGTGTGTGCATAAATTTTTGATAATGATCCCACCTTTTGAATATTTAATAATGTCCATATTAAGGGATTGTTTTGACCCATTAGAGTCGTATGGCTCACACTCCACTCCAGTTGTATCGGAATTTCGATTGTGATGAGAACACACTAAGATAATATAATACATTGATCGTTCGTGTGCATTTCCATTCTTTCATTTTAAATATCTGACAAGATATATGTATGTATATGTATGTGTGTGTGTGTGTGTATATATATATATATATATATATATATATATATATATATATATATATATATATATATATATATATATATATATATATATATATATATATATATTTTTTTTTTTTTTTTTTTTTTTTTTTTTTTTGGTGTGTGTGTGTGTGTGTGTGTGTGTGTGTGTGTGTGTGTGTGTGTGTGTGTGTGTGTGTGTGTGTGTGTGTGTGTGTGTGTGTGTGTGTGTCTGTGTCTGTGTGTGTGTCTGTGTCTGTGTCTTGTGTGTGTGTGTGTGTGTGTGTGTGTGTGTGTGTGTGTGTGTGTGTGTGTGTGTGTGTACATACTACGTATTTATAAGAATAGGCCATTGGCTTCAAGGAATGCTATTTTCTAAGACACTATCAACTTTCTCTCCTTTCTTTTACTCTTTTCTTTTCCTCTTATCATATTTTTTTCTCCCCCATATTATTCTTCATTATAAAAATGTGCCACGATTACTTCTTCCTTCCCATGTACTCGTCCTTAATTTCCCTTCCAAGGCTCGACTGACTCTGCAGGACGAGGCCTCAAAGTACTGAAGCATTATACCAGCATGTGTATATTTCTTAATAAACATCTCATATCTTTATGTAACGTCAGCATATAAATTGTAAACCCACTAATCTCCGACTCAGTAATTACGTTGTTGTTGACAGTTACGAAATTACAGAAGCACAACTAAACCCTTAGCAACTACTAAGCACATAAACATCAAACTCGCACTCACACACACAGACACACACACACACACACACACACACACACACAGACACAGACACAGACACACACACACACACACACACACACACACACACACACACACACACACACACACACACACACACACACACACACACACACACACACACATCAACACCACTGCGTCCAAGGTCACTCATCCTTGAAACATTATTTTTATTCCTTGTAACGCCGGTGACATATCCAGACGCGTACGGACGCTTGACGGACATTTTTTGTCCTTTTGAGCCCTGAATGCCAAGACTACCATTAGTTTCACGCTCAGCTCAGCCCACCGTGCGTTATGTGTTCTGAAGGGCGCGTAGGGAGAGGGAGAGGAGGGCAGGAGTGAGGGGGAAGGCAATAGGCCGTCTGACGTTGCGTTGTGCAGGCGGAGGGTGGAAAAATGGATGTGGGGTAACAGCTTGTTCGCGGCGGGTTAGTGAGGCGGAAGGTCGTTGTTTTATTCAGGGGCGCCAGTGTGTGTGTGTGTGTGTGTGTGTGTGTGTGTGTGTGTGTGTGTGTGTGTGTGTGTGTGTGTGTGTGTGTCTGTGTCTGTGTGTGTGTGTGTGTGTGTGTGTGTGTGTGTGTGTGTGTGTGTGTGTGTGTGTGTGTGTGTGTGTGTGTAATTTAGTTTATATCGTGAGTGAGAAGCAGAGTTCTTTTTTTATGAGGGAATAAGTAATGGGCGTAGTGCAACACACGATCCCACAAAGACTTTTATTATTGATGCATGAAAATCTAACAAGATTTGATAAAAATTCGCCAAGAAACGAGAACGTGTATACTTTTTCCTCCTTGAATCGAAAGAGTAACTGAGGCAAAGGTGCTGTTCTGAAGGATGAAAATTTAATACAATAGAAAATATTCTTCTGAAACTCACTCGACCTTTCTGCGCTGGCCACGAATCACCCTCTTTCTCATTCTCTTTCTCCTGCTTTTCCTCTTCTCTTGACTCCATCCTCGACAGCACCAGCGGGGCAGTGAACGAGCCAGATGAGTTACGAAGCGAGACGCCGTTCGACCCCGGAGTGAACCCCTGAGCTAAATGAGTCAGAATTAGTGACCCGCTAGGCCGTGCTTCACCTTGGGCTCCGGGTTGGGGGTTGGGGGCGAGGTTCGGGGTGTGGGCGAGGTTGGAGGGTCGAAAAAAAGATAGAGGAGGTAGGGAAGGAGTTAAGTCGTGTATCTGAGGCAAGTACGGTGGGTGGGAAGGGCTGACAGGGGGCGCTAGGGATAAGGTATAGGATGTTGGGGTGTGTAGCAGAGTAAGGCAGGGCAGGGCAGGGCAGGGCACCGTACGCGTTGAGGTGTAGTGACCTTTCCGGGCGTCGTGATGCTTGCCCTTCGATCCAAATGATTGCAAACTAGTGATTCTTACGGAGGGTTTCTGGGGCTCGTAAATTGAAGGTTCTTACGAGGCTTCGGATCAGGCTCATCACCGTGACCAATGAAGCAACGCTAAAATAAGGCTCCTTCCCGATTGTATTATATAGGGTGTTATTACCTCCCTAACCCTTCCCTTCCTCTCTAGTATTAATTCTCCTCCTGTAACTCCCTTAAATCTCCCCTTAGAGCACCCGGCTTTCATCACTCAAGGTCACTCTACTATTACCACAACCAAAATCCTAC
>JAXIVD010005609.1:7500-28136 GCA_036785275.1 Cancer borealis
ACTACATGTTTATCCTCATTTTCAGGGATATGTTTATACAATGATATTGATTATTAAGTTAAATAAAAACAAATTATCGCATCATCATATGAATTCTAATTTAATAGCATTACTTCCACGTAATTTTGAGAATACAACTAGTAATTTGATTTTTACACTACATATTATAGTTCTATATTCTGCAGGACAGCCGCAGGAATGGCGAACAAAACATTATGATTCAAGAAGGAGCATCCACACCAATTATTAATGTTACGTGATCAATATTAGTAAGTGGAAGTAAATGTAGGGAGTAAGAACATGATTTCGGTAAGACGGGTGGGCAAAGGGAGACCAGAGGAGGAGGAGGAGGAGGAGGAATAGGATAAATTTGCGTTGATAATGAAATGGAAGTGCTTAGTTGTATGTAAAACTAACTGAAGAAGAGCCACAGGAAGCAATGGAGATAAAAGTGACTGCCAGATAAAAAAATATCCAATACTAAAGATAAGAAAATTAAAAAAAAGTTTAACTCGCTTGCTATCAAGAGACTTGTTTAAGGCAGGTGACGTAAGTACTTAATTACCTGAACACATGTAGAATAATTAAATACGCAATTACATAGGATGATACGTTATGTTATAGTGAAAGGGATGCAATTAAGATACCCATCACAAAATAAAACAAGGTTAACCAATTTATTTCAGTAGATCATTTACGCTTTCAATAATAAAAAGGTTATGTGTACCACCTTCTCTCTTTTTCTCAAACACATACACACATATACACACACAAAACCGCCCTCCCACAAACACTGATCATTGAAATACAAATAACATGAGACATCGAGAAAGTGACGAATGGGAAACATATTTATGTATTAAATTAAAAAAGCATTCACCCCAACCCTTACTGCCTCTTCACCTTCCCTTCCTCTACCTCCTTCCCCTCCTTCGCCTTCCCCTCCTTCGCCCTGAGTATGATGGTAGGACGAGGCCTGAACCTCAACAACGCCTACCACTTCCCCTTCACCACCAAGACGTAATTCCTGTTTAATTGCTGCACACTGGACCACCACCACCACCACCACCACCACCACCACCACCACAGCCAATGACCCTCACCCTAGCTAAGTGTATGTGTGTGTGTGTGTGTGTGTGTGTGTGTGTGTGTGTGTGTGTGTGTGTGTGTGATTGAGAGATACAAAAAAAAACAGAGAGAGAGATAACAATATAAGAGAGTAGAATTAGTCTTGATGATACGTGACAAAAATAATAAAATAAAAAATAACAAAGTTCATCATTAATTACTTAACACCACCTCCTCCTCTTCTTCCTCCAAGCTCCTCCTCCTCTTCTTCCTCCAAGCTCCTCCTCCTCCTCCTCCACCTCCTCATCTACGTCGCCATTAACACACACAAGTATACACATAATATTACCTACTTACCTAGTACAACCTTACCTTCCCTACAACTCTTCATCATTATTAAAAAAGCGACAAAGGCGAGAATGCTATGTTGATATGTTCTTAGATGGGCGTTACCGGAGACGACCTTGTACTACTTTCTCTAATCGTTATTACTTTAGACATTTAAAAGTGTTATGGGGTTACAGTGTATGTTGAGGATTTGTATTCATCATCTTTATTTTTTTGGGGGGGAAATTTAACGTAACGATTTGGTTTGATATTTATATACTCAATTTTATGTTAAGTGTCGAATTGGACTTATTTGATATCTGGGATTAGTAATTATTATCTTTGGTTTACCTTAAGTTACTCATCGGATACTACATGAAGCTGTTATTTTTCTTACTACCTTAAATTATATGTAACTAACTACCTAAACTCACTCCACATTCATTACCTTGACCTACTTAGCAATAACTATATAATTATCTAAAACAACATTCACGTTACCTAGTAGTACCTTGTGTTACTTTAAGTTACTAAACACTACTTTAATTCACTTGGCCGTGCATTATGTTACTCAAGTTACCTGTTACCTAATATTCATTTACGTGACCCGGCGCTGACATAACGTTCCTTAAATCTAACAGAAATTACTCAACACAACTAGAGAATACCTGCACCAACTTCTTCCTCCTCCTCTTCCACCTCACCTTCCCTTCAACACAACACCATCAACACCTCAATACACCCAGAGAACGCTTGGCTGTACATGAAACACCTTGTACATATAACACCTACACACTAACTTCCTCCTCCTCCTCCGGCTTCCCCTCAACATAACATCAACACCTCGATACAACAGAGAACGCTTGGCTGTACATACATAAACCTTCCTTATATTAACCGAAGGCACCTGACCTGTCACTACACAAGGCCACCTAAAATCTATGTAATACCAGCTAGCTACGTGGCTCTACATAACGCTAAATTACGTCTTAATACTAATACTACCGGGAAATAAGTAGCTGGGACACCTGATACCTGCTCTCATCTACATACACATACCACTCCTACCTCGACTTCCCCTTACCCTTCCTACACAATGAACACCACCACCACCACCACCACCACCGCCACCACCACATGAGTCTTCAGTAGTAGTAGTCGTGGTATGCCTCCCTCTCTCTCTCTCTCTCCCTCCCTAACTCCCATCACCCATCATCCTCACCCTTACCCTTGCCTCCCCCCGTCCCCCTTTGCGTCAGGCACCGTAATCAGGGGGTCCCCAGCGCCACCTGTCATGCATGCTGGTAGCCTTGAGTCCATGACGTCACGAGTTACACTATTCTCCTCGTGGTGATGAGGAAAGTCATGCAAGGAGGGAAAGGGAAAGAGAAAGAGAGAGCGAGAGAGAAAAAAAGAGAGAGATAGGGTTAAAATAATGAGAATGTGAGGGAAAAAGGGGGAATGTGCACGATGGCAACTAGTGAACACAAAGGATATGGAATGAAATATATATATTAATGGGTTTAACAGCAGCAAGGAAAAACATAACAAAAGGAAAAAGAAAAACAAAGAATAGCTAGGTACGTAAAGGAAGATAAAGGAGAAGGAATGAAAATAAGAGGAACTTGCTGGAAATAGTGTTGAGAAAATGAGTGATGAAACAGAAGTAAAAGTAAATTAGAGGAGAAACTATGTAAATTATCCTACAAAAAGAGAAAAAGAGAGAGAGAGAGAGAGAGAGAGAGAGAGAGAGAGAGAGAGAGAGAGAGAGAGAGAGAGAGAGAGAGAGAGAGAGAGAGAGAGAGAGAGAGAGAGAGAGAGAGAGAGAGAGAGAGAGAGAGAGAGAGAGAGAGAGAGAAAAAAAAAAAGGGAGGCGATCCACATGATGATGATGATGATGATGATGACAATAGATCGATCCTTTTTCATCACCAAAATATATATTGCAATTTCTACCATATAAAAAAAGCGAATAATAAGTAATACGATCAATAAAATTCTCCTATAATTTTAACTTTGCCTCAATAATAATAATAATAATAATAATAATAATAATAATAATAGTAATAATAATAATAATAATAATAATAATAATAATAATAATAATCGCTTTTTTATTCATTCACTTTTGTATTTGCATTAAAAAAAAAAAACCACACACAGCGCGGCGTCTTTGAATAACAGGTTGTGTGTGAAATCTAAATCATTCCTCACCAAAGCGAAGTGAGAAAGTGTCGGATCTCAAACATAACATGAAACAGAGAAATAACTAAGAGGGCGGTGAAGGATGGTACACAAACACACACATACACACACACACACACACACACACACACACACACACACACACACACACACACACACACACACACACACACACACACACACACACACACACACACACACAGTAGAGGACGTTGGGTAAAAACACCTTCGCTAAGAGCCGTGTAAAGTGTTATACGAACTGAACACGTAACACGCCACCTTGTCAGTGTCTGTGTGAGGGGAAGGGAAAGGAACGAAGGTAAGAATGCCAGTCAAGGAGAGTTCTTAGTAGCGTGAAAGTTGAGTCGCATTGAAAAGTTCTCCGTATTGAGCAAAGAGAACACAGTTTACCTCCTCAAATGTACCGGATAGGTAGTACACACGTTAGGTTTATGTAATAGTATAATAGAGTAATGATAATGACCTCTAACATCAGCTGCCCGGTTGAATGAAAGACCGATTGAAGTGCTAATTTTGGTAGTGAAGAGGAAGGGCAGTGGGAACGTGGATGGCTTACAGTAGGTTGGGTGAAGCGAGTGTGTGTAGAGTTAGCGCTAAAGTGTTGGTGGTAAAGGACGGTAAAGTACTACCGCGGAAACTAATGCGGGAACGAGATGGGGACAGTTAATGGAAATGAAAGGAGAATAGTGTTGTATTTCTCTCCTCAATGTCTCGATTAAGTCTTGTAGGTAATTTAACTATTGTATAAAAATAATATAATTTCTTCTTTCATATAAACATCACTTCCTCTCCTCGCCTACAGACACACTAACAAGCAAAACGTTAAGCTTGGAAGAGATTACACAAAACATTAGCGTAACCTGACTAGTATTTAATATGTTTACCCCACTAAAAATAAGCGAAATTACCCATTATGTCCTTCAAATTTCCTGCACCACACTAAGGTCAGTTATTCCGTGGCAGGTTTGATCTCATTAGGGAAGAGAATAGACCCTGAACTGAGGCTTCAACAACCGTATCAAATTAGGTATCCAATAACCATCTGATTAACCTTAAAAAAGAAGTGAGATTAACTACTCGATCAATACACAAATACAGTGAACATACAACATTGTGGGTAGTATGAGGTTCAGTATATTTTAACCCTGTATATACTAATGGAAAACACTAATTTCCACATTACATTATCCTTGTATAAAGTGAATATTATGTGCAGTATTAATTTCCTGATCTGGTGTTTGCCTTGATCCGTCTCGAGGCAGTACCGGCAGTAGCCTCAACACAGACTATTCCACACCACTATTACCATCAACATCCTGCATTAGTGTGTGTGTGTGTGTGTGTGTGTGTGTGTGTGTGTGTGTGTGTGTGTGTGTGTGTGTGTGTGTGTGTGTGTGTGTGTGTCTACGTACTTATCTTCCTGTCTATCTTGGGAATTATCACACAGTTAGAATGAGAAATATACGTAGATATTTCAAGAGTCTAGTAATGTAGGATCGTGATTTTTCTCTTGTGTGTGTAGAAAGAAAATGTAATGCACCTGTTGATTCCTTATTACTATTTCCAAGAAGCAGGTCATTGCGAAGCTTGTAAAGACACATGAAAAGATGATAAAAATACACAATAGTTCCGTGAAACCTGTAACACTTGTAATAAATCCACAGGATTAAAGGAACAGAGCAACATTTTGAAGCACATTTCTTTCGTGCTTTCTATATATTTATTTTCTTCAATATTTAACTTTCTTTTAAAGCAAATAATGTTGACACGTTTGCCTCACCTCATCTCATTTATATTTTTCCCTGGAATCATAATTAATTTCTTACACAACGATTTTCTCTCTTGACCACGATCTCGTAACCTAATTGTACATTCCAAATATAACTTTCATCCTTCCATGTGTATGAAATGAAGAGTTGCAAACCAAAGGACGAAAAAGTAACCTCGCAAAGCACATACATAAGTTGAGTCCAATTAGTTGATCACGCAATGATACACACACACACACCACTTACACTTGCACATGCTCACGCTTTTTATGCTATACTTCCTGGTCTCTAAAGTTGCATAACATTACCATTTCTGTTTGTTTCACTTCACTAGATAGAAATATTTATCCTTTCTACTAAGTGTCACAATTTGTTCTCATCACGATAATGTGTGATGTGCAACGCAAGGGAAAGTTAGTAAATATAGTGTTCTTGTTATTTTTTTGTTCTTCAGATAGTATTACATCATGCACACACACACACACATACACATACACATACACATATAAACAAATACCAAAATCCAAACACCTGAAAAACTATATTAAACCGTTCAGCTTTAGTTATTATTGCATTAATCTACGCTTTACAAATACAATACTGATAAAAAAAATAAATTAACCTCACTTGCTTGTAGTTAAATTATTTTTATTATGAAACAATTAATTAATCATATCGTGGACATTGCACCATCAATTCTTCTGTTAATGTAATTCTATATATAATGAAAATGTGTATGTGTAACTTTTACATAGAATAGTTATACATGATAAATTTTAATACAATGATGGTGTTGAAACTGGCTAACAAAATTCAATGGAAAGTTATAAAAACAAATTTACAAAAAGAAAATGAAGAACAGTTAACGTATAGAGGTGAGTGTGAGCGTGTTTCCCTGCTGGAGCGGATCACGGGACAGGCTCAATGCAATGCTGTTTGTTCTGTTCAGTTTGATGGAGCAATTCACGAGAAAGATTTTGCACAAACAAAAAGGCAAACATAACGTTACTATTATCTTTTATAGAATATATATAATTTTTTTTTTTACAATGGGAAATAACATTGATTGATTACTTAACATTTATACACACACAAAAAAAAACATACACACACATACACACACACAATATTATATAAAACAGTCTAGCTTAAGTTTATTTTTGCATTAATCTACGTTGTATAGATGCAATGTTTATCAAAATACAAGTACTACCTTGCACAGTTACTTAAGTTAAACACTACCCTTGGCTGCTGTTAATATACTACACAGTGAAACGAGGACGAGTGAAAATACTACACAGTGAGACGAGGACGAGGACGAGGACGAGGACGAGGACGAGTGGGAGTATGATAAGTAGATACCTGGAAAGAACATAAGAACATAAGAAATTAGGAAAGAACGGGTCGCTAACCTAGTTCAGGAAATGCTGACTGAACACACCACATACATACATACATACATTTACTCCTTGTGTGTGTGTGTGTGTGTGTGTGTGTGTGTGTGTGTGTGTGTGTGTGTGTGTGTGTGTGTGTGTGTGTGTGTGTGTGTGTGTGTGTGTGTGTGTGTGTGTGTGTGTGTGTGTGTGTGTGTGTGTGTGTGTGTGCGCGCGCGCGCGTGTGTGTGTGTGTGTGTATCTCTGTATAGCTAACGAGAAAGCGTCCTGTCATCTCATCTTTCATATGTCATATCTATTGTTGGGTATTACATATTTTCTTTTACTGATGAGAGAGCGAAGAAAAATTGATTTCATGTTCATTACTTGACGGTCTATTGATTATACAAAACAAAGATATGAACAAACTAGATCTTGGTGTACGTAAATCAGTGGAATTTACAGTATATAGGGTGAGGAGGCGAAACAAGGCGAAGGGTTCCTCATAATTATCTTCTGACGGAGGGAGGGAGGAGGAAGGGAGGAGGAGGAGAAGAGGGAGAAAAGAAAGAGGTAGAAAAATAATTTGAGAAGATGTCAGGCACGGTAGCAGAGAAGTAGTAGTGGTAGTGGTGGTGATGGTGGTGGTGGTGGTGGTGGTGGTGGTGGACAAAAAAAGTAGCAAGAAAATTAACATATAAAAGACAGTCTTAGTAAAAAAAAAAACTGACACGTGCTGTAGCAAAACAAAAACAAAAATATATAATAATTACACTTCTCAGGGAAAATAACAACCACCTATTAAAATAAAAATAGAAAATGAAAAGGTATGAAAAAAAAAATATACAACGGAGGAGGAAATGACAAACTGACAGACAGAGAAAAAAACAAAAACTAATCACAGGAAAAAACACAAAAAGATTCACGTGATGAGTTGTGTGAAGTGAGATGAGGTAAAGAAATACTTAGATATATGTTAACAATCAGTAAGCCTAAGAGGAGGGAGTGGCCGTCTCATTTGTGGGGATGAAATAAGTGAGTGAGTGAGTGAGTGAGTTAGTGAGTCAGTTACGCAATATCGCTACAGGGTAAACGTGTGGGTGTGGGGGGGCAGGGAAAGAGAACAATATATACGTGTGGGTTGAAAGTCTTGTGAACGACTGTCTGTATGTCTGTATGTATGTATCTATCTATGTAGGTAAAGTAGGTAGAGCTGAGCGTGTTATATGTGAGACCTTTAACGTTATTTTGGACTCGTGAAACTAACCTCTAACACACACACACACACACACACACACACACACACACACACACACACACACACACACACACACACACACACACACACACACACACACACACACACACATTGATCGTTTCCCTTCATTCCATGCGTAATCACTATCCCCTTCCCACCTTCCCTTCCCTTCCCTTCCCCCTTCTCCCTTTACGCTACATACCACAGTTAGTAATCCCCTTCCTTTTTACCTTCCTCATTTCTGAAACATTCACTTTTCTTTCCTGTCTCCTTTTCCTACCCACGCCCTTGTAATATAAAGCCGTTTTCCCCCTGTCTCCTCCCCTCTCAACTTCCTCAGTAATTATAAAGGGAACAAGTTGGGCTACCCTTCCCCTACCCACCCTGCTCCTTCCTCCTTCCTTCCCCTCTCTCTTCATCCCTTCCTCTGCACCACAATGCAAGATGGTGATGGAACACGTTAATATAAAATCACTTTAAGCTAAATTACTGTATACCGCAGCCTCCTCCGCAGTGCATTACTCTTTTTTCCTTCTTTTTTTCTATACAAGGGAAGAAAGAACTGCCGTCTAAGAGGCACGAGGTCTGCAAGGGTAGGTAGCAGGCAAGGTGTAGTTATAGGTGAGGGAGTGTCTTCCTAACTGATCCTGTCTTCAAGTTAAGAGTATGAGGTCTTGTTATATCTTTCAGACCTTCTGTTTCGCCATGTTCAAGGTCATTTAAGGTCAGCATTAAGATGTTACGGACTTTGACATATTGGGGGGGATAAAAAATGGTGATTCTATGATATTATTGTAATTTTTGTAAAGGAACTGTTGTGTATGCAGTGAAGTGTGTGTGAGTATATGTGTGTGTCAGTCTAGTTTACGTACATGTATGTGTGCGTGTTGATTACCTTCCCCAAGAGTCCACTAATCACAGGTAAGGCGAGGTTAATCAACACACCAATGATGAGGGAAGACAGAGGTGGGTGAAGGAAGAGTGCTTGAGCAGGGGCGAAGGGAGGGAAGGGAAGGGAGGAAGGAGAGGGAAAGGAAGGGAGGAAGAAGAGGGGAGGAAGAGGAGGAGGAAGAGGTAAGGACGTGGGGAGATTAAGAATGACACGTTATACAAGACACGGAATTGAATGTACGTATAAATATTCCAGTTATTTATCCATCCCTATGATTAATATGGAAATTATTTTTGAAGACACTCGCTCCTTAAACACACAGACTTTCCTAATGATATTCTAACACTATGATAACAATTAGTAGTGAATAAATTGACTATATATAGGTTTTTGTTGGCTAAGCAAGGACCATTAACCTTAGTAAACATAGATTTTGTTATTCTTGTGTGTGTCTTTACGGAACTAAAATTGTAAACTAAACCTTGTATCTAAAATTCTATGCGGAAGGGTATTTTTTCTCTTGTTTTTCTAGGTTTCTTTTAGTATTCTGTTCAAGCCATCACCTCCTTCCTTCCCTTCCCTTCCCTTCCTCACTCTTGCTCCATAACAACTTTAATTACTTCTAAGGACATTACAAAAAACACTCGTGGGTTAATATTGGGTGGGAATTACACTGCATATCTAAGAACAAACTAACTATCTAGAAAGAAATGTTTAGAATGTTGGAGTATTAACCCACATTTTTATATATATAATTTTTACTAATCCCACGTTCAATGCAGTAGGTTGGAAGGAAAGAACGTTCATCAAAGTGTGACTCCAATCAACATTCACCCTCCACCTCCTCCTCCTCCTCCTCCAACTTCTTCTCCTCCTCCTCTGACCCTCCTGTCTCGCTTTTCACCCTCTACGAGACACGCGAGAGCCCGCCACTTAGCCACTCAGTCCTAACTATAATCTTCATTGAACACTCCTTACTGGGTGACATCAGTCAAGGCCGACAAGACGAAGCGTTATATAGAACTATTATATTATCAGTTCTTCGTCACGTCCCGTCTCGTCCTTCTGGTTAATGGTTAATTCTTTCTTTCTTAGGAAATTAAAGTGAGAGACAAATGGTCGCTGGAGGGAAATGTTTTATGTCACCTACTCAATGCTGTGCTGGACCGACCAATGACGTCATGCCCCTCCTTGCCCCCCCCTCCCCCAGCAGCACTAGCAGCCAATTAACAAGCAGCACTGAGCGGAACAACTAACAGGTACAGGTGGGTGACTCCCTAAGGAATCTTCCGGGAAATATATATATTTTTTCTTTCAACGTAATTAACTTATTATTTTTCTATTTCTCTTCACCGGGTGAGTTTGTAGCGTCGTTACCTGAGCCTGACTTGACTTGACGGCAGATATTGTCTTCCTAACCTAACCTAATCTAACCTAAACTAACTTTTTTTTTTGAAGTGTCGTGTGGTGCTGCATAGTGTGTTGTCAGTCAGTCAGTCATGCATTATCTACCAGGAATTATACCCATAGTTACCCAAAGGTCTGCGTGCGTGTTGAAGAAGAGGAGGAGGAGAGGAGGAGGAGGAGGAGGAGGGGAAGTAGAAAGTCCAAAGGAGGAAGGAATGCAATGGTGGGCGATCAAGTCAAGTGTTTTATTTAGATTCTTTCTGTAGTCTTGTGCTGCAATGTTTTTTAAGAGTGTTCGGTGTTCGGGTTGACGTGATGCGGTAAAGTGCGGCAAATTTGCGCTGCATGATCGAATTATTTGAGGGATGAAAAGGTCTGAAGGGGGGGATGAGGGGTGTTAAGAGAAAGTGAAGGTCTGGTAAGGTAATGTCTGGTAAGTTTTGGTCTGGTAAGATCTGGTAAGGTCTGGTAAGGTGTGTAACAAGATCAAGTGTGACCTTTCTCTTTGTGACTTTCGTGATGAAAATAATGTTTCTGATGACGGCTGCTGCTATTATCGCTACTGCTACTACTACTACTACTACTACTACTACTACTACTACTACTACTACTACTACTACTACTACTACTACTACTACTACTGCTTCTATTATTACTTCTATTATTACACTAAAAAAAAGCAGCAACAGCAGAGGGAATAGTAATAATAAAAGATTACAATGACATTCACTAAGCTAGCACGACACTCCTTCCTCCTTCACTTTCCTCTTCTTCCTTCCCCCTTTCCTCTTCCCCTTTCCTCCTTCCTCCTTCCCTCTTCCCCTTTTCTCTTCCCCCCTTCCCCTCCTCCCCTCAGCCAGCCACGTTCCACACCCGTAAATCCTGCTTCCAATTATCCTTCCAATGTCAGGCGGTGAGGCCCACTTTGCCTTGTGACCCAGTACACCAGCCGACCTTACGACCCACCGTCACGTGACTTGCCAGCCTGTAATAACCTCTTATGCACTTCACTCCAGCGCCCACGTCACTACGTCACCAGGTCACCAGCCAATCACGTAACACCTCTTTGTGACGTGGTGCAGCAAGTACCCAATCAGGTGGCGGCTTCTCCTCGAGGTTAAGGGAGTCATTACTTGCTCTATCGACTTCCCACTTTAGTAATGTTCACTTTTTTTTTTCGTTCTTATTTTTTTTTTAGTGGTGATAGTTCCATTGTTGTTTTGGTTTATAATATGAAGCGTAGAATAGGTAGGTTAGTTAGTAAATTACGTAAAACCAGCGTGTCATCCCTACGAAGTGTGTTTTGGGCGTGAGGGTCAAATGTTTTGGGAGGTTTAAAATGCCGGGGAGATATTAATACACACGGCATGTCGATTCAAGGCCTGGTGGTGGTGGTGGTGGTGATGGTGATGGTGGTGGTGGTGGTGGTGGTGGTGGTGGTGGTGGTGATGGTCTGAGAAGGTAATATAACCCCACTGTACTGTACTTTCTTTCCTGTGTGTTGTTATAGTGACTCTGATCTAAACGCGGCTCTCAAACGAGGACGACATTTACTAGTATATATAACAGCTAGTAAATGTTGGGCGTGGGTGTGCGTTATCTTCATATGTCGGTTGAAGTGGAATGAAGTGAAGTGCTGTAGTATAATCCTCTCACTACTGTTTTTTTTTACGTAAGAACAATGTTTATGGGGAGAAAAAATTAACTTATTTTATGCAGTCACAAAACAGAGACAGAATGAAACTCCGTGATTCTATACACTCCATTTCTCTTTGTATTATATATATTTTTATTTTCTTTTTAAAAGTTGTAATTTGAAACAAACTAAATGAACATTATATTATTGACTCGTGAACCTTTGCAGCGTACTGAAAAAATAAAATAAAAACTCAAAAGAGAAAGAAGAAAAAGAAAAGAAAAAAAGAATATGCATTTTACGACCACCTGTTTCACCCACAGAGATTTATTTTTTCTTTTCATACATTGAGACTAGACTAAACCCTAAAATTGAAAACTGAAATTATATAGTTATTATTATGCATCCTTATGAATAAAAAGGACATGCCACTTCTAAATGAAACTGATATGATTTTGTTATCTAGACGACGTGATGTTGTCTCCAGAAGGATCAGAAATAGAAAAACAAAAAAATCAGAAAAAAGTAAGAATTTTCTAAAGCTTGCAGTAAAGGAGATTAAGAGATAAGGATACCAGGTAACTTAATCTGAAACATGGTATTGTTACAAGCAAAGAGAGAGAAAGAGAGAGAAAAAAAAACATACGTAATAAATATGGATTCTCGGTATAAATAATATCAATGCAAGAGAAAGTTGAAGCTAGCAAGAGAAGCATCAATGGACTGACAGTAAAATCCTACAGACACTCAGTTATAAATAGAATAAGAAGCTTATGAAGCGATCAACTTTTCTCTTTCCCTTATTCAATACGTAGTGGTGTGAAAACAACTATTATTTTCTTGCCATATTTACATCAGAAGATATTATTCCAACCTTATAATAATGTTGTAAGGGTGGAGCTTCCTCTCTAAACCTGCGGCGTGACTGTGTACAGGGCCAGGAAAAAAAGGAAGAGGAGGAGGAGGAGGAGGAGGAGGGGGAGGAGGGGGAGGAGGAGGAGGAGGAGGAGGAGGAGGAGGAGGAGGAGGAGGAGGAGGAGGAGGAGGAGGAGGAAGAGGAGAGGAGAAACAGCATCCGGAAGTGGGGGAAATATTCTGATTACGTTACAAGTCACAGAACGAGTTAGCCATCGCTTCTCTTTTTTGTGTAAGGATATGTTGTGGAAGACACGCTATAAAATTGACCAGCAAAGGAATTTAGTACATGCTATATGAAGAAAAGAGTAATACCGTGATTAATGTGGAGACCAACACTCACAAAAGACTATCAATATATACTGATTTTAATTACACACAGTACAAATTATGACAGTACATATGATGCATAGTCGATAGTTATTTGTGAAGTTTCTATCAATCGAAAAAAATTTATAAAAGTTAAAAGGACAGCCTATATATATAATCTGATTCAGCCCCCCCTCCTAACACACACATAAGGCGTATAATGAAGATGTAATTCATTCTGAAAGCTTCACAAACCTACTGATAACACCGGAGCTCAGACTCTGATAACACCAAATCAGTTGGAATCCACACCTTCTTAACAGTAGACGGATGTAGACAGCTGATGTAAGTATCTGGGTTATGGGTTACGTCAGAGATTATCAAATAAAGGTAAATTACACCACTGAGGGTAATTTAATATTCAGCGAGACTAACGACAGTCCTTAATAAAGTTTAGACGTTGTTAAACCTTCACATATGTTAAAGAAACACAACAAACGTGGCGGAAAAGTCAAACAAGAAATATAAAAGAAAATCATATAAAATTGAATTGAATTGCTTTAAAAGTGTCACGCTGCACCTTTGAATAACACACGGGGTCATTCTCTCCTTGCATACCCCTGAATCACACGCCTAGCCTCGCCCCCCCTCGCTATGCCTCCCAGCAGAGTCTACTACCCTGCCCCACCCACTTCGCTATGAACCCCTGTTGAGTCTAGTGCCCCCTTCGCTATGCCCCACCCCCGCAGGATCTAGTGTCCTGCCCCACCCTCCCTCTCTATGGCCCCTATCAGAGTCTAGTGCCCCTCCCCCCCCACCGAGTCTAGTCCCTGTCACCTGAGCAGCTGATAAAATGATAAAGCGTATCAGAGTGTACAATTCACACTTCACCTAACACTTTGTGGTGACATACTACTTATGTGGCTCACCTGTGCACACCTGTTCTATGATAAGTACTCACTGATTACATTATAGTATTAAGGATGCAGTCATTAGATGATTACTACACAAATAGGAGACTAATTGCTACACAAACATATGCATACACACACACACACACACACACACACACACACACACACACACACACACACACACACACACACACACACACACACACACACACACACATGCATCCATACACACACACGCACACGCACACGCACACGCACACGCACACGCACACGCACACGCACATTACTATCATCTAAAGTAAGCCTTGTATTGTTTCAAGCATCGAAAACATTGTCGTTTATGCATGTGTGTGTGTGTGTGTGTGTGTGTGTGTGTGTGTGTGTGTGTGTGTGTGTGTGTGTGTGTGTGTGTGTGTGTGTGTGTTTCATATATAATTTTTCGAAGCTTAACCTCAAACGCTCCTAAGAGTTGAAAAGGGTTGACAGGGAGTGGAATTTTCACCGCCACAGAGATTTGGAGAATATTTATTACATTTATAGAGTTTTGATGCAAATATTCACACCATGTGGGAAGAAACATGACTATGGCTTTGCATCCGACCTTGCTTCAGTACAACTTGTTGCCTTCCAGCAGAATTATCGCTCTTCAACCTCACAACAAGACTGCATCCTCCTTGCGTGTGTCAATTCTCACCTTAACCAGGGAAACATATAACATAAATACGCTTATGTAATGTAATCGCAGGATGTAATAATAATAATGATAATAATAATAATGTATATCACTGAACACTATCTAAAAGAACAATGGCAATGCTTGAATTGGAAACAGTAAATCGTCTTCGTATCTTAAGTTTGTGTTGTAACTTAGATACATGTTAGTGTCTCACCCACACTGTCACGGCAGGTAAGTGTAGTGAACAAGTATTTCATAACCAGATTACCCGCCCCGAGGCAGCAGCGATTCCACGTAAGCTAGATATCGTACCTGAGCCTCGTGTCGCCAGAGGGATTCAGGAGCGGGACTTGAGGTACTGTGGCAATGGAGGTGAGGTCATTTAATCATCAAGTGAAGCCAGCGTACTAAAAAGCTTGTAAGGTTACCATTACTATATTACCCACGCCTGTACTCATCATAACCAGACGTCATCTTATCATTAGTAGTAAGAACTAAATACATGATCGTGTGGAATGAATATTGTCTCTCATCCCTTATTAAGTTCCTGTTCCTTAAGGTAAACTGATTTCTTACTCAACATACAGACAGACTTCACCACCAGCGTCCTCAGGCAGTAATAACGGGAGTAGTTGGTGTAGTAATGAACTAGAGGTGCATAAAACACCCTGACTTAGTGATGGAGAGGTGAAAGACAGCATAAACTTTTCTGCCAGTTATACACAAGATCAGGACTTGCTTACATCATTTGTTGAGGTGAGACACAGTGTATACGTCATGTCTGGAGAGGCTTCTACGGTACATTGGATAGCTCATGATCGGGAACATGAGGAAGGTGAGTCATTAGGAAGGTTGAAAGTGTTCTATATAGCAGAGCAAAGAAATTACAAGCCTCTGAGTGGTAGGGAAGCTGCAAAGAAACAATATAATGCAATCCTCTCCAGTTTTCCTTGTTGAGTCATGTTCCTTGGCATTAACACAGATAGCTTGGAGAAAGTTTAACTGAGAATCGCATTAATGTTCTTTTTCCTATACCACCTACGAGGATGTGATGATCTTATTAGGATTTCAACGCCGTCTCATCCACCCTCATCAACTTCTTCGCTTGTTAAGAGGAAAAAACTGCTTCTTAATCTCTTTCGCCGCTACGAGAAAACAGGTAGACCAGGTTTTGTGATATTAAATGTTTGATATGGAAGAAGCAGCGATGTAGTGATGCATATTGACAACTTTTTCGTTGTATTTAGAAATATATCTGGTTTTAAAATTATTAGACCTTTGTTTGTGTTTGTGTATCGCATGAAAATTGAAGTTGTAATTGTGTATTTTATGTTAAGCTTTATTTGTTTTTTTGTTTTATTGAGAGAATATTTAATTATATACGTTTTATATATTTTTCTAGTCTAATTTGCTAGTTATTCATAATTTCTGATTTATTTTTCTTCATATCTATTCACATTATTAAGGAAAATAGTGGAGGTGATTTTCTCAATCGTTTTATAGATAGATAGATACCTTTCCTGGCTGTCTACTGGTTCTACCTACTTACCTACCTACCCACACACTGTGCAGTCTATGTCCACTATGTATTTTTCAATTATAGTCGAGATGTTGTCAGTTTTGGTCTGGTCTCTAATCCATGATGCTCCTTTCCTATTCTTCCAAGTTTAGCCAAGCATTCTCTCTTTTCCTTTTTGGACACTGTGCCTGTTGCTCTCTCTTACTTTTTCATTCATTCATTTTTTTTTTCTCTCTCTTTTTATCTATCTATCTCTCTCTTTATCTCTTTATCTATCTATCTATCTATCTTCATTTATTAATCTAATTCACATTAATGAATACTACAATAAGCATCTTGTAGAAAATGTTTCCCAATGGGCAATACGTCAATAAATTTTCCAATGAATAACATGACGAGTAATGTCACCAAGCGAGACTGTGTGACTGTATAGTTCCCCCGAGCCTCGATACACCTCGTACACACATCGTGAGTCTGCAGCCGAGGCAGTGTGTTGTCGCTGCGTCCGCCATACTTCGCTTACCCTGAACCTTCACCGCCGCCATTACAGCGTGGCGCAAACTTACTTACCTCATCTGCTAAATCTTTAAGGGGATGAAAAGGTGGTTGGGAGCTGCTGCCGGAGAGCGACGGTTCCGGAACGAGTCTTTCCAAGACCTTAAGAGCATGGTCAAGGGCAGGCCAGTCACCCTTCGAGCTGAGTAGAAGAACTTTAGCTCGTTGTCTCTGTATCATGTGATCTTGGTCCTGGCCTTGGCCAGGTTCACTGCTGCTCGCCCCGTCATCAGCATCCTTCCCTTTATCCTGATCACCACTGTCAATGCTGCCGCGGCGCTGCCCTCCCTTCCCGCCCTCACTTTGGCGTCCGTTATCCAGGCTGCCCCGCCTGCCCCCCGCGTTGGCTTGGCGTCCTCGCCCCGTCGACGTTTGTGTGATGGGCAGCCCGCCCACCGTGGCCACGTCGGGGCCAGCCGAAGGAACACCACCACCTGAGGGTTGGCCACGCCGTCCACCTTCCCGGTACTCTTGGCCGCCGCCATCACCGCCTTGCTGACCCAGCCGTGAGTTCTGCTTCATGCCCTTAGAGTCAAACACCTGCGTGCCATAACGTTGTTTGCCGCCGCGGTCTGGTGGGCCGCCGTCTGGCGGACCCGATTGTCTTTTATCTGACATGGTGGCACTTTCCTGCTACTCTATTACCACACCACAGCTCACTACAACCACGGCCACCATTGTCACCTGGCGTGAATTCAACCCAAGAAGTGGAGGCCACGCTCCTTGTGTGGTGTGTCCCGCGTTCCGTGCGACCACTCTGCGACCAAACGATCAACTGCTGCCTGGCGGTCCGGCCCACGCCACCTTGGCCCCTCCCAGTCCATCCCCACCACCACCACCACCACCACCACTACCACCACCACCACCACCCTCGTTATCATGCATCCACCTCAACCATAAACACACGACCTCCCCGGGGTGAACAGCGCCGCCCACCACACCAGTGCAGTGAGGCAAGCTGTGCCAGGCCCAAGGAACCTTGACGCTCGGGACCTGTTCGAGTCCATCCGTGAAGCGGCGAGAAAATGATGCATTTGTTGGTTTACGAAAGTGATGGTTTGATGGAGCGTGAAAGGAAGGAATGAAAGGGTGACCATATCCATGACACACCTGTCTGCTCACGTGTCATTTTATCATTTCTCTATTTTAGATATCACTATAATGGATGTGTAAAGGACACCTGCCCCATGATGATGATGATGATGATGATGATGATGATGATGATGATGATGATCATCATCATCATCATCATCATCATCATCATCATCATCATCATCATGATGCTGATGCTGATGCTGATGTTGATGATGATGGTGGTGATAGTGAAGACGCTTATAAGACTACCATTCCTACACAGCCTAGGGTGAATGGCAGGCAGGCATTTAGTGTGTGTGGGCCAAAGTTGGAGGTGATGCAGGGTGAAGGAAGGTGCGTGTTAGGATGCAGGTCCTCACACGTGCCTCATTACGGCATGACACACAGGCCATCGGAGGGGAGGCGAGGGTTGAGGGACGGAGGCGAGGCGAGGGGAGGGGACCAAAAAACTGGGCAGCTCCTCCCCGCTCTGCCAGTCTGCCTCAGTAGTAACTCTTCCCCTCTCTTCCCCTCGCGGCACGACATGTTGGGGTAGGGACTAGGGACTAGGGACTTGCAGAGTTGCTATACCAGGTGACATTAAATAACTGCAACTCAACTTAATTTAACTTTCCTTGTCGGGTTTCTCTCTTCTCCTCTTTCAGACTTTCAGACTTGGTAACGACAAAATAAATACCGGTGCAAAAAGATAAATAATAATGAAGCTTATAAAGTAATGATATAAAGTACAAAGATGGAATTCCATATCGAGTTTCGTTCTGTCATAGTTCAAAGCTCTATCTTTTTCGGCTTTTGAGCGTGAGTTAAGCGAATAATCCCTTGCTCCTTCAATAGATTCAGAAAACAGATGGTAAGAAGTGTTAGGTGCACAGGAGCTGCCTTGTGTAGGTCAACTGGCCTTTCGCAGCCTCCTTATTTGTTTATATTCTTATGTTCTTATGCTCTCTTGGACAAATGCCAATGTGATACAAGGGTCAACGCCATTTATCTTATCATTGCCAGATGACCATTTTACTAAACAACTTGCAAGGAAAGATTAATGACTAGGTAGGCGATACTAAGCCTTCTTACTTTGCACTTGAACCATAAT
The DNA here is from genome assembly GCA_036785275.1 of Cancer borealis. Classification (NCBI taxonomy): domain Eukaryota; kingdom Metazoa; phylum Arthropoda; class Malacostraca; order Decapoda; family Cancridae; genus Cancer; species Cancer borealis. The sequence continues at coordinate 26,530 of JAXIVD010005609.1, forward strand.
CTGCATATTAGGAGCGAGAAATATTATGCACTACACTAAATCACTTTGCTAAACTGGTCTCTAGCTAGGTCTCTAATTTTGCTTCTTGGTTTCGCTTCACACTGTCTTTAATAGGGTGTTGTGGTATGTATGTATGTATGTATGTATGTATATGTGTGTGTTTATACATATATCATGAGTGAAAGAGAGAGAGAGAGAGAGAGAGAGAGAGAGAGAGAGAGAGAGAGAGAGAGAGAGAGAGAGAGAGAGAGAGAGAGAGAGAGAGAGAGAAGAGAGAGAGAGAGAGAGAGAGAGAGAGAGAGAGAGAGAGAGAGAGAGAGAGAGAGAGAGAGAGAGAGAGAGAGAGAGAGAGAGAGAGAGAGAGAGAGAGAGAGAGAGAGAGAGAGAGAGAGAGAGAGAGAGAGAGAGAGAGAGAGAGAGAGAGAGAGAGAGAGAGAGAGAGAGAGAGAGTATACATAAGATCTGATACCATACGATCTGCTAGTCTATAACTGCTGGACTACATACTACAATTAAAAAAATCGAATAAATAACCTACGTGTGGGAGAACAGGATAGAACGTGTGGGAGAACAGGATAGGCGTGTGGGAGAACAGGAGAAAGAGAGAGTGAAAGAAGAACAAAAAAAAATTATTGATTGGCATAGCTATTTCTGAGCTTGTTCTACCGTTGCAAAAAAAAAAAAAAAAAACTCCTTCATTTAAAGATGTTTCGCTGTCTTACAACATATATTTTTAATGATAATAGTAATAATATTAATTCATATATTATTATTATGATAGTGTTTTACTGGAGTATATCTTAAACTTAATGCTGCACAATCTTGTAAATAAAAAAAATATATAAAAAGTGCATATATATTTTTTTGATGACAGTGTATAGTCCTAAGCCACTATCCTCTTCCTCCTCCAGCATGAAGATCAGCGTATAACTTGTCTCTTGATCTCCTTTCTAACATCATTCATTTAAATCCCTCTCAACCTTCACAGATAAAGATCATTGTTGAGAGCCAAGAGTGACCTGACGAGATTATCAGCTAAGTTCACTATAGTTTCCTTTCAATAATCTATAGCGACTTCATATTTGATAACAACAGCGTCCTTACATGAATATCCACAACTATTGGATCAGTTTAGTTCTAGGGAAGGTGAGGAATGTGAAAAAAGGCGGAATAGGTAGAAGAAACAAAACAGAATGTGGTAATAGGCAAAGTTTCTGGAGCCGTCAGGTTAAATTAGGTTATGTGTACGCTGGGTATGTTAGATTGAATTACCTTAGGCGTGGCTGGTGGGTGAGGCAGTGTGTATGTATTGAGTACAAACGCCTAACAGCAGCCACATAATTTTCTTCACTTAGCATGTACTTGTAAAACACTTCACATTGATTTTCACATTTTTTTGGTCCCCAGTAAAACCAGTGGAAAAACAAATTACTCATGTCTAACAACTTAAATTTTTTCTACCTAATTTACCTATTGGAAAATCAATACGAGTGTGGTAAGTATATCATTAAGTGAGAAGCAAAAATTTGAAATAAAATGTTAGAGTAAATGTTGAGGGTTTACCAAGGTGATTTGTGGACATACCTTAAATTGTGCGTTGTGTGTGT
>JAXIVD010005610.1:0-5000 GCA_036785275.1 Cancer borealis
CCCTCCTCCTCCTCCTCCTCCTCCTCCTCGTGTCCTCCCTCATCGTCCTCTCACGTGATGCCTCTAATGGTGTTCTAAAGGAAAGGGGAAAGTAGGTAGTACGTTAACACTGCTGACGAAGGAGGCAGAAAAGGTGTTATTATTTGCACGGCGCCCCCTTGCCTCCCCCTGGCCCCCAATGCCCCCCCCCGCCCCCCCACACCTGTCATACAACCTTCACCAACGTACGGACATTAGCAAACCCTCGGGTACGCACACACACACACACACACACACGCACACGCACCTACACGCACATACACACATAATACAAAAAAGGATAGATTAAAACCAAGGAACGTAATTTAGATCGATTCCTCGCTTTTTCAAGACTAAAAGTAAGAAATAATGTTATGTATATATAAAAAATAATAAATAAAATAAGACATTGATGTACCCTGATAAACCGATTACCTTGAAAACAAAGCAAATATACATCAATACTGAACACACACACAGACACACACACACACACACACACACACACACACACACACACACACACACACACACACACACACACACACACACAAACACACACACATAAACAGACACACAAACATACATACAGCCGCGTCATCAACACACAAAAGACTTTTAAAACTGTGAATTAGAACTGCGCAGGATATTATTTTTTCGCCTCTGAGTTCACCGGATTAACTTGAGGCTCTCATATAGAACAGAACTACCACTACTCGTCCTCGTCCTCGTCCTCGTCCTCCTCCTCCTCCCCTCCTCCTCCTCTCCTCCTCCTCCTCCTCCTCCTCCTCCACCTCCTCCTCCTCCTCCTCCTCCTCCTCCACTGTCCCATTTCTTTTACTTCCCTTCTATCCTTTCATTTATTTTTTTCTCATTTCTATTGTTTTCTCTCTTCCTTAATTCCTTTCTTTCTCTGTTTTTTGTCTATTCCTTCCTTTCTTCCATGTTTTTTTATTTTTACTATTTTCATCTTTCTATCCCTACCACATTTCCTTCCCTTTCTACCTGTCACTTCTTTCACACATACACACACATACACACACACACACACACACACACACACACACACACACACACACACACACACACACACACACACACACACACAGGGCCAAGGAGGATCTGTAAGTGGATTCGGCATGACAAAAGAAGTAAGGGGGAAGGCATCTATATAAAAAAATAAAGAAAAAATAAAATATAAAAAAAAATAAAGAAAAAATAATACCAATAGGGTGGTGTGAAGCTTACGAAACAGTGACATATAGAAAGTTAGTGTGTCGGGTGGAGGTTAAAAAAAATAAATAAATAAATAAATAAATAAAAAAATAAGAAGAAAAAAAAATAGGAAGGGAGGGAGGATGGAGGGGGAAAAAAAAGTGAGAGAGAAGACGGAGAGAGGGAGGAAAAAAACTTATGAAGGGCGCAAGGAAGTCGAGGAGAGGAGAGAAGAGGGTGAGCAGCTTGTGGGAGAGAGGAGGGGGAGGTAGAAAAAGGAGGGGAGGGGAAGGAAAGGGAGGAAATGGGGGAGGGGGAGGAGTTCTATGGGGAAGTAGGCCCCTTGCTTCCCTTTCTTCCTTCCCTTTGTTCTACGCCCGGGCGATTTGGCTTCAGTGAAATTAAAAATGCAAAGCCATCGCTCCGGGCATCAGAGGCGGAGGAAAGAGGGTGAGGTAAGGGCGATGTAGGGGCGAGGAGGAGGAGGAGGAGGAGGAGGAGGAGGAGGAGGAGGAGGAGGAGGAGGAGGAGGAGGAGGAGGAGGAGGCAACTAGCTAGAGGGGAGGAAGGGAGGCATGGAGAGGAAAGGAGCAATGAAACGAAACTACAAGGAGAAAAAGTCTCGTCTGAGAGGGAAGGAGAATGGGAGAAAAGAGGGAGATAATGTCGCTAAGAATAAATACGAACACATTAAGTGGAGTGAAAGTAGATGTAGATGTAGAAGTAGATGTAGAAGTAGAAGTAGAGGCCGCTAGGGTGTGCAGGGAAGGGCTGGCTGAGGGTTGAGTAAAGGGACTGACTGTCGACTAACGGAAGGAGGGAAAGCATCGTCTTGAGGGAAACATTATACAACAGGATAAAGGTATTAGTGTTGAGTTATGCTATGGACACAAGGTAAAAGTACACGTGACGTAAACAGGTACAGAACGCAGCGAAAACATCATTCAGAAACGCAAATATTCACTCTACAAGGATCTTTAATAATTAGTTTCGTGTGAGGTTTCCATCCGGGTGTGTGTGTGTGTGTGTGTGTGTGTGTGTGTGTGTGTGTGTGTGTGTGTGTGTGTGTGTGTGTGTGTGTGTGTGTGTGTGTGTGTGTGTGTGTGTGTGTATGTGTGTGTATGTATGTGAAGGACGGGGAGTGGCTGCGGCTTTGGGCGGCGAGGGAGGAAGCGGAGTGTCAAGAGCAAGGCTAAGGTGAGGGTGCGGGGGGGTGGAGGCCATGACGCCAGGTAGGGGACAGAGGGCAGGGGGGGAAGCCGCTGGTCATTAACAATTAATATCACATCATCCTCCAATCGGACTCGTAACAGCAGCAGCAGCAGCAGCAGCAGCAGCAGCAGCAGCAGCAGCAGGACGAGGCAGTAACGTTATTTAGTTGTTTGCTGCGCGCTGCTGCGTATTTGGATGAAAAACAACACAATATTTCAGAAGCAAATAAAGTGTAATAAAATTAGAGTATTTTCTGCGTCGCATATTAGAATGTTATTTAGGTGTTTTGCTTGTGCCGTGAGTTGCAGGTCGATACTTATGATCCAAGTAATCATGACCTGAAGCAGTTACAAGAATTAACCAATAATTCGCTTGAGTGAGTAAATTAGACAGACATTACAGGTGCACAATATTGGTCACATTTAAATCTCCACTCAGCAGAGGCCCCGGCACCAGGGAAGGGGTGGGTGGGGGGTAAATGAGCGGTGAAGCGGAGGGAGAGGGGGGCGCTAAGAGCAGAGTACAAGTAAGCGCATAATAGATCATAGCATTCCCTTGCAGTGTTCTGAGCAACACGTGCAGCGGCGTACACTGGCACGGCTGGGCAGGAACAGCAGCAAGCGCAGCAGCAGCGGTGACTGTGGGTCGACGGCAAGCCCAACCTCGCCGGTCGGGTTACCCTCAATATACGGGTCGTGTTGCAGCCTCGCCGCCACCACAGGCGTAACCCCGGCCTCACTTCGGCGCCAAATTGATATCTTACCGATACACAATATATTGGCTAAAACAAAAATAATCAGAGGCGCTTGGTAGGACGCTCCATCTCTTTGTTTACCCAGACAATTTTTTAATACTTTGGCCGAGGCCCAAGACACTGCCGAGCGGCTGTAGGGGCGAGGCAGGCGGGGCGGCGGGTTAGGCGATGAGCCTTAGCGGCACTCGGTCAGCAGCCAGCGTCACAGTCACCTGACTCGCTCGTCATCACAGTCATGCGCGATTAAAGGTGTCACGGCCGACGCTCCCAAGCCGCGCCATCACCACCACCACCACCACCACCACCACCACCGTCACCACCACTGCCATCCTGACACGCCGCACTCCAGGGCCTCTGCCACTTCAGTGTAAAAAGAATAATTCAATCCTTTGATATATATAAACAATTACAATGAGTCAGCGTACTGAAGACACACGCCAAGTGACTCCAACACACCCGCGAGGTCGCCAATCCTGCGCCACGCCACGCCAAGCCAAGCCAAGCCAAGCCAAGCCAAGCCACGCCACGCTACGCACACACGCACGAACCAACACCACCTGATAGAATTTCTGAGAAAGTTAATTAGTATTGTTTCGTGTTGAGGCGCCGGGGCGACTCTCGTGTCACCGGTTAATTATCCTATTGAATTTTTTTATGTCACTGTGGCAAGTGGGGGTTGATCCCCCCTCCCACACCTGCCCATCCTCACCGGCCTCAGGTAGCCCGCAATGCTCACCGCAGAAATTCCTCCAGTCACCTTTGTTGATTATACACACGTCAATGCGTCATTCTATTAAGCCTGCCAGGGTGCAAGGCGGCTCCCCAGCCAAAGGGCGTCCCGAACTCTAGGGCATCGAAGGGCGGCCCTCCTCCACTAGTCTTCATCACTTGTACACTATAATCTAAATTATTTGTGCTGCTTTTAGTTCCTTTACATCGTGTTTCATCAAATTATCACAACATGTATGTAGATCAACCATTAAAGTGATATGTTCTCAGTTTCTTCTCTTCCTTCCTTGCTTCCTTCTCTCATCTCCTTTCCTTTCCCTCCTAAAATTTTAATAAAATGTGCAGTGCTTTTATGGAGTCTGGGGCGTGGGGACGTGGGTGCGTGGGGGCGTGGGGACGTGTGGGCGTGGGGGCGTGGGGGCGCTGTGATCAGGACGCCAATAATCCTGCCTGCTTGATCGCCCTTCAAACAGCCATCCTCTCTGTCGTCGTTGCTCATTATAATTTCCTAATTTACAAAGAACCATGAAATTGGGTGACTTCTTGCTCCTCGTCAGGGGGACCGGCGCCCACACCCTGACCACAGCCTCCTTACCCTCCCCCCCTCCCCCACACACACCTTATACCGTCCTGTAGTGAAGCAAATAACCCCAACACGAGCAGTAAACAAATCACTAATGGTAACTTATATAAAAAGATATATATAACATTATTAACTAAAATATCAGGTATGCATATATGAAAAACATCGATTTATAACATGCATATTACGGCATAACGTTATCTTATTCTGCGGTAATTATCGTATATATGTGGCAACAATCATCGCCACTTTTTAAAATTTCTAAGGAAGGTGAGGAACGTGTGGCGAAGATAACCTGAAGAAAGTGTGGCAAAAGTAACCTCAAGAAAGTGTGCGAATGATGACCTGTAGAAAGTGTGGCGGCGATGACCTGAAGGAGTGAGTGAGTGATGGTAAGGTAAGGTATTAGAGTAAGTAGTACATAGGGAAAGTGTGGCCAGAGTGAAGTGAAGGCATAAATAATAATAATAATAATAATAATAATAATAG